>OZ020291.1:5651685-5698307 GCA_963971205.1 Aethes cnicana | reverse complement strand
ATCTGGAGACAATTGCTCGTTTACAGACACTATTGCCATAAGTCGGAATTGACTAGTGATATAAACTACTCAAGTCGAAAGTCTTCGACCAGTGTGTTGCCAGTGATGACTTATGGTTCCGAGACGTGGGCGCTTACGATGGGCCTCATAAGAAGGCTCAAGGTCACCGAGAGGGCAATGGAGAGGGCTATGCTCGGGATTTCTCTGCGTGATAGAATCAGAAATGAGTATATCCGCAGTAGAACTGGGGTCACCGACATAGCCCGAAGAATTGCGAACCTTAAGTGCCGGGCCGATGGGGCCAGAAAGTCCTGGAGTGGCGTCCGCGAACCCATAGACGAGCTGTCGGTAGGCCTCTAACAAGATGAATTGACGACCTTGTAAAGCGGGAACGCGGTGGATGCGAGTGGCACAGGACCGGTCTGAGTGGCGCGCCTTGGGGGAGGCCTATGTCCATCAGTGGACGTCTATCGGCTGAAATGATGATGATGATGATTGATAAACTACTCATGCAGAGGATCAAATAGTCAAATCAGACACCTCTGAGTTTATTCGCAAATTTAAATTTACCACTAAGCTCTTCGGTGAAGGAAAACATCGTGAAGTGAGAAACCTGAACTGAACTCATCTGCGAAGTGATTGAAAGATGGTGTATGAAGTGGCCAATCCGCATTAGGCACGCGTGGAAGATATAGCATAAACCGTCTCATGATGAGGCCTGTTACATTTATGGTGGAACCATTGACCTATAATAACATATGGACGAACAGTGTCTAACAGAATATATCAAAATATATGGAGCAAACTGACATTAGAAAATACGTTTCAATATGCTAATAACGCCTCTTTATAATATGTGTCAAGATAAATATTTTATACAAAAGTAAACCTAACACTATAAGACTTAAGTGTCAAATTTACCGAGCGGCCAAACGCGAGCGACGCGGGGCGCGTTGTTCGGGCACCCGTTTTGACGGGCCATTTTTCTTTGGCTGATTGTGAATCTTTACTTAAAATAGATCAATGGGTGGAGCAATAAATAAAAATATACTCACGGTATCTTTCACAAACTGCATAGCCAGCACTGTGAAACTCCCATCGGCAAGCCTCCATTTCTCCACCAAGCACGCTCCGTCGTAATGCGGCAACACCGTCAACTTGAGCACGTCACTATTGAGTGTTGCCACGAACAACACCAGCTGTTTCCCCGCACTATGCGCTATGACGTCAACTGTCACGTGGGTAAAGCGATCTGACGTGACCCGGTAGACTGGTTCGTCCGAGATGGGTTGGATGGCGTCGTACATTAAATAGTAGTTGTGGTATTCTAGTGCTTGCTGGTTCCTGAAAATGAGGTACATATTTAATAAGTTTTTTTCAAAAATTAAATTTTTGGGACACGCTTTTATTGCTGACTGTACTTTTCTTTGTAAATCCTTCAAGGCGAATCAAACGAGCCCAAATTTGATGGGTTTATGTAGTTTTATTCCGGAGTTTCTATGGCCACCTTCCAGCTCCATCATCAGATAAGCTCCACGTCATAATAATATTGCATTGTCACGCGATTTACATATTCGTGCAAAATTTCAGCTCAATCGGAAATCGGAAAGTGGGTCAAATTTAACCATATATTTCTTTGGCACCCTTTGTAGCTTAAACGGCTTTGATTTTGGCTCCAGAGATGTCCTCAGATTCACTTTAATTGTGAGAGTGACACGGTGTACCTTTGTCTGTCTGTTATTAAGTCTGTAAGTGCTTATAAATAGCAGAAACGAAGACAATTAATGTCCCAAGATATTATTATTATTAATTCCAAATAAAAGGACTACAATTTCAGCATAAATCGCATTTGATTCTGAATGAAACGATAGTGCTTCCATGGTCAACATAACGGCTCAACTTGTCAAATGATTAGCCTGGGTTGCTCTGAGAAGTTAATGCACGCCAAAAACGTGAACTGTCATTCCATACCTAACCTTTTTTTTGTGTACCTACTGACAATCTCTAGTTAAATTTAACGAACGGTAACTTCTCTAATAAACGACCCAGGCTAACAGACTCCAAATTACCTGGAGTCCTGCACGCAGCGGTAATGTTCCCTGGCCCAAGGGGTCGGTGTCCTGGGTTCCCAGGATGACGAGGCGGTGGCTTGGACCTTGTAGGGCCCTTCGAAAGCCGCGTGGATGTCGGACATGTTGTAAATGCAAACTGCGCTGCCCGCTATGCTGTTACTGTTGACAAATAAAAAAGGGGGTTATATACGTTTATTGGGTAACTTTGGACATGTAACTAGTTAAAGCGATGAGTACATATTGTTTATAGCTATAGCATATTCACTGTCGCCTTTACGAGTAATTAAAAAACCATATTAAAACATTTATTTTCTTTTAACATATCTTGCTTTTAAACCTCCCTCGGTATTTAACATCCTTCGCTTTTTACCATACCACTACTTTTAGCAGCTCTATTAACATTTTTCACTTTTTAACACGCCTCGCTTTTTAACTTCTGCCGCTTTATTTCATAAAACATTAAGACGAATAAACATTAATAAAACATTAAGACGTCTCTCCATTTTAACACGTTTTTAACATGTTAACCTTAACTATTCCTGGCCTCCAAACTTTTCTATGTTAAAAAATAAGAAAAGACATTTCCCTATTTATTTAAATGGCAATCTAACATGTTATCAGTTTTTAGGATCATAATCTGGCAACAATAAATTGGTGTAAAATAAATATATTTTCCAGGCAAAGTTTGAACAACTAGGCAAAGTTAAGGATTGGTCTGTGGTGGTGCCATGCACGATATTATATCTATTTATAGTTTATTCCTTTAAATATTGTATATATATTAATCCTCTATTTATGTACTTATTTATTTACTCAACACAGACACACTTCATTTCACAGTTACACACATAGCTACATACAGACAAACTAACATACACAATTACACTTCTCCACGGAACCCGGCAAGTTATCGACGGGCCTCCGAGAAGTTGCACCTCGACGCTCCGACCTACGTGCGGCGCGATGCAGACTGGCCGCGTGGACGGGCGTCGAAGAAGAAATTGTTTGTAAATCGAAAATACTGATTATCTGAATTGCTCTGTTACTTTTGAGATCATTTTATTATACAGCTTCCAAACGACTTAGTTTTCATTATTCAATTCACTGGAGGAGTCAGGACGGCATAGCGACCACCACCTCACTGGTGACCCCTGTTGGACTACTAAACGCTTACTTCCAATAAGAAAAGGTGATATCGCAAGCAAAACGTAAGTCCAGTGAAGATTTTATAATGACTAGTCGCGGCGAAAAAGACGAATTTGCCGACGCACATACTGAAGCCGGACACGATAGCGGCGCGGGGCGCTTTACCAATGGTGCCGACGCATTCCGAGTCGGAGTGCGAGTACCGCCGTTTTGGCCTCAAGAGCCCGCCGTCTGGTTCGCTCAATTAGAAGGGCAATTCGCGCTGTCTAATATAACTTCCGACGCTACGAAATTCTACTATGTTCTATCGCAGCTCGATCATCATTATGCAGCAGAGATTAAGGATATCATCATATCGCCGCCAGCGAGCAACAAATATGAAAAGGTGAAAAGCGAGCTAATCAAACGCCTATCAGCTTCCAGGGAGAAGGACTTGAAGAATCTGCTAATGCACGAGGAATTAGGCGACAGAAAACCTTCCCAGTTCCTGAGGCACCTGCAGCACAAGGCCGGTCCGTCATGTCCTGAAGAATTTATCAAGAGCATCTGGACCAGCCGCTTACCCCTGAACCTGCAGTCGGTAATTGCTTCTCAGCCAACATCTACGCTCGAGTCATTGGCGGACCTAGCAGACCGGGTTTGGGACATCTCTCCTGGAACACCTCAAGTGGCAAGTACCTCTTCCAACTCTACGATAGACGTCATGGCCAACCAGATCGCTGCGCTCACCAGAGATATGCGCGAGCTAAAAACTGAGATACGATCTGGTTCCCGCTCCATGTCCCGGCGCGGCGGCGGTCAGGGCCGTCAACGCAGCAGCAGCAAACGCCGAGGACACAGTCAGAGCCGCTCGCAGTCCAGCTACCGTAAATATCCCATCTGTTGGTACCACTCGAGATTCCAACTGCAGGCCACAAGATGCATCAAGCCTTGCGACTTCATCTCGGGAAAAGCCCTGGGCAATCGGTAATGGCGACCGACGATTGCCCCAGCTCTGGTCGCTTGTTCGTCACAGATCGTCGTTCAAAAATGCAGTTTTTAGTCGACACAGGGAGCGATTTATGTGTTTTTCCTCGATCTGCCTTACGCGAATACCGAACGGCATCAAAATACCAGCTCTTTGCCGCAAACGGGTCTACCATCAGCACCTACGGTTACGCTCAACTCAAACTTGACCTAGGACTTCGACGGGAATACAACTGGCAATTTTTAGTCGCAGACGTCACTAAGGCTATCATTGGAGTCGACTTCCTATCTTTTTACAATTTAGTCGTCGACTGCCGCCACAAACGCCTCTTGGACAACACGACGTCACTCTCAGCTACAGCCAGCATCAGCATCGCAGCGGACAGCATTTCTTCCATCAAAACGCTCCATGGTGAATCAAGGTACAACGACATCTTGCGTGATTTTCCCGAAATAACGCGTCCACCGGGCATCCACCGGAAAATCACGCACAGCACGGTGCACTTCATCAAGACGACGGATGGACCTCCAATACACTGCTCCCCGCGAAGACTCGCGCCAGACAAGCTGAAAATCGCAAAGGATGAATTCGAAGCCATGCTCAAGAATGGAACAGCTAGACCATCTCTGAGTCCCTGGTCTTCGCCACTCCACCTGGCGCCGAAAAAAGACAATAGCTGGAGACCTTGTGGAGACTACCGGCAACTGAATGCACGCACAGTTCCTGATCGGTATCCAATACGCCATATTCACGACTTCGCTCACAGCCTGGCTGACTGCAAGATCTTCTCCACCATCGATCTAGTGAAGGCGTACAATCAGATACCGGTCCACGCTGACGACATCGCGAAGACAGCAATAACAACGCCGTTTGGGTTATACGAATTCCCATTTATGACCTTCGGACTCCGGAATGCTGGTCAAACCTTCCAGCGTTTCGTAGATGAAGTGACCAGAGGGATGGAATTCGTCTTCACTTACCTCGACGATTTTTTAATATTTTCCAAGGACGAGGAAACCCACAAGCAACACCTTCGGCAGCTGTTCACCAAGCTGAAAGACTACGGAATCGTCATAAACCCTGCAAAATGCGTGTTTGGAGTACCTGAGGTGACCTTCTTAGGCTACCGCATCTCTGCAGAAGGCACGACACCGCTGGAGAACAAGGTCGAAGCCATCCAGACGTTTCCAGCACCGAAAACCGTCAGGGAGTTAAGAAGATTCTTGGGTATGCTGAACTTCTATCGTCGCTTCATCCCACGCGCAGCTCAAGTTCAAGCTCCACTGCATGAATTGCTGACTGGATCGGTGAAAGGCTCCCATCCTATAACCTTGAAGGACGATCATCTGAAGGCTTTCCAGGACTGCAAGTCAAGTCTGTGCAATGCAGCTCTCTTGGCACACCCAGACTGCAACGCCGAACTAGCCCTGGTGACAGACGCCTCAGACAAGGCCTTAGGAGCAGTTCTTCAGCAAAGAAAAGGCAATCAGTGGCAACCACTTGCTTTTTACTCCAGCAAACTGAGTCCAGCGCAGCAGAAGTACTCGCCCTACGATCGCGAACTGCTGGCCATTTACAACGCCATTAAATACTTCAGGCACATGTTGGAGGCGCGAGTATTTACTGTTTTCACTGACCACAAGCCGCTGTGTTTCGCATTTACTACCAAGAAGTCGAATTGCTCACCGAGACAATTTCGTCACCTTGATCTTATCTCGCAGTTCACGACGGACATCAGACACATCTCTGGAAAGGACAATGTCGTCGCAGATACGCTGTCAAGGATCGAGGAACTCGAAAAACCAGTCGACTTACTGTTACTTGCAGAATCACAGACCGAAGACGAAGAGCTGAAAAAAATTCTACAGGGTGACACAAACTACAGCTTGAAACTCAAGAAACTGTCCATACCTGGCGCACTCACCCAGCTCTACTGTGATGACAGCTCATCAACCGTCAGACCTTACGTGACGCCAAACTTTCGGCAGCAAGTCTTCAGAAGCCTTCACTCACTCAGCCATCCAGGAGCTAAAGCATCCGCCAAGCTTGTGGCCGAGCGATTCGTCTGGCCAAACATGAAGAAGGACTGCCGGGATTGGGCGCGTGCTTGCCTAGCATGCCAGAAGTCGAAGATCTCGAGACACGTCCAGGCACCACTAGGAACGCACCAACTACCAAAGGCTAGATTCGCTTACGTCCACATTGACATAATTGGTCCCCTCCCACCTTCTCAAGGTTATCGCTACTGTCTGACAGCTATAGACCGCTTTACGCGATGGCCTGAAGCGATCCCAATGATGGACATCACAGCAGAAACAGTAGCCAAAGCTCTTCTCACCGGCTGGATATCGCGATTTGGTTGTCCAGTCGATATCGTCACGGATCGAGGAAGTCAATTCGAATCAGCACTCTTCGAATACTTGTCCAGAATCACAGGATTCAAGCACCGACGAACCACCGCATACCATCCTGCCTGCAACGGACTCATTGAAAGATTCCACAGGCAGTTGAAAGCAGCCATCGTTTGTCACGCTCAGAACAACTGGACAGAAGCTTTACCACTAGTTCTGATGGGGATCAGAAGTGCATTTAAAGAAGACCTGCAAACTTCTTCCGCAGAACTGGTGTATGGAGAGACGCTTCGACTGCCTGGGGAATTCTTTCAACCCAGTACTATGACCACGACCGATTCGACGGATTTCACCGCCCGCCTGCGTAACATTACCCAGCAGCTGCAGCCCATGGCAACGTCAAGTCATGGCCAAAAGAAGACTTTCGTTTTTAAAGACTTGGCCACTGCTACTCACGTTTTCCTAAGAGAAGATGCGTTGCGTGGCGCTCTTACGGCAGCTTACACTGGACCACACGCAGTACTGGAGCGAAGTGAGAAGATCTACAAAATAAATGTTAAAGGCAAGACAGCCACTGTCTCAATCGACAGGTTGAAACCGGCTTATATGCTGAAGAATGACATCGCCACTGCCCCGCCTGAAATCAAGCAGAAAACTGTACAGCAGCAACCTACAGTTGTAAGAACAGAGAGACCAGAAAGTCAGGTGTTTACCAGATCGGGCAGACGGGTTAACTTCCCAAAACATTATCGCCCATGACGGTCTCTGGGGGGGAGTGATGTGGTGGTGCCATGCACGATATTATATCTATTTATAGTTTATTCCTTTAAATATTGTATATATATTAATCCTCTATTTATGTACTTATTTATTTACTCAACACAGACACACTTCATTTCACAGTTACACACATAGCTACATACAGACAAACTAACATACACAATTACACTTCTCCACGGAACCCGGCAAGTTATCGACGGGCCTCCGAGAAGTTGCACCTCGACGCTCCGACCTACGTGCGGCGCGATGCAGACTGGCCGCGTGGACGGGCGTCGAAGAAGAAATTGTTTGTAAATCGAAAATACTGATTATCTGAATTGCTCTGTTACTTTTGAGATCATTTTATTATACAGCTTCCAAACGACTTAGTTTTCATTATTCAATTCACTGGAGGAGTCAGGACGGCATAGCGACCACCACCTCAGGTCTTGGTACGATACCTCGATTTTTAACTTGCCTCCGTTTTTATCATCAACCGACTCTCAACACACCTCGCTTCTCTCATCCCTCACCTGTTGGTAGTGAACGTGGCAACGAGAATCTTCTCCTGCGCGAGATACTCCATGCCCTGGACCTCGTCGTAGTGAAAAGGCACCTCCCCGGGCACCGAGCATTTGAGGCGCGCCTTTAGGAAGGTGCTCCAATAGTCTCGCATGAGATGGCTGCCGCGATCGTTCTTGCACACTCGCGCGATGCGTGAGTATATAGCCTGTAGAGGAATAAGGAGTCACACGACTGACTTAATGTGGAGACCGTTTTCTAAGCGGCTTCCGGTCATTGGTTTTAGTCAGATATCAATTCAACGTTCTTAAGGCTAGCTATTGCTTAAGTTTAGCTCGGCGCTGGGTCCAAGTTAAGGATATTTTAATGTTAAAATTCACACTTAATAATATGAACGCGAAACTAACTCTGTTTGTCTGTTTTTATATTGACGATAAAACTGCTGTACCGATTTAGATGAAATTGGTTAAGGAGATAGTTTGAGTCTACTTTTGATCTCGGAAATACGCATAAATCCTACGGGAACGCTATAACCGATAATCCCAAGCATAAGAAGTCGCGGGCAAATCTAGTTCTGAATAATTTAGTGTCATTTTTATTTACGTGAAACTCTAATTTAAACTATATCACAGCGCCATCTAGCAACACTCGACTGCACTACTCACCTCGCCGCAGTTCATAAACTCAACGGCGAACTCCCGAAACACGAAGTACACGTAGAGGTCGTCTTCGAAGCTGCCTACGAATTGCGGCTGGTTGAGCCTCGTGAGGTCGTACTCTTTGGTTCGGAGGGTACTGCTGGCGCGGTCGGAGGCGCCGCGCGTTCTGTTAGGGGCGGGAAAGGGTAGATGGCGTTGGTAGTAAAATCAAATTTTATATGAAAGTGGGTGAATCAACTTTTTTATGTCAATAGTTGCCATGGTAACTGTACCCCGGGCCACTTTTAAAACTGCTATTCTGTGGGTTTAAATACACTAAATGTGGGGTTTCTTTGCCATTTTCAATCCCTTCCCTAATGAATCACTTTCTAAGCGTCTTAAAATTCTATATTGTAACAGGTTTTCTAAGAAACCCCTCTCATTTTGTCCCCTGGAAAACGGGACAGAATAACAAGAAATAGTTGATTGACCTAAGTACTATAAACGCTTACAGTACCACTAACCCGCTAGGTGAGCGCTTCAAGAATTTACTTTGTCCATCAGTCAAAATGTCTAAGTATTTTATATTATTGAATTTATTGACCTAGCCATTTCACGTTAATTTTATAGGGGGCTGTTGTAGGGTTCTAGGTAGAGACGGAGACAACCAAACAACTCGAGTTGATGATACACACTGTTTATTGGGTAATCTGTAGTATAACTAAGAAAGTTACATGATATACATACACGGTGGGTCAGAAAATATGGCCAATAATTAACCCACAGTATCGGCTATTGATTCTAAGTATATTGTATAGGTCTTGAATTTTTTTCGAATTGGTAAAAAAAAAATTGTATATGGGATTGGTTGTGTGAGCTGAATCCTATACAAAATGTTTTTTTTTAACAACTCAAAAAAAATTAAAGGCCTATACAATATACTTAGAATCGATAGCCGATACTGTGGGTTAATTATTTGCCATATTTTCTGACCCACCATGTATATATACATACGACCGGATTGGTCCAGTTGGTAGTGACCCTGCCTTCTGTTCCGATGGTCGCGGGTTCGAGTCCCGCTCGGGGCAAACTTTGTGTGATGAACACGAATGTTTGTACTCGATGGATGTAAGTATTTATATATGTATGTATTTCTCTATATAAGTATTTATATCGTTGTCTAGCATCTATAGTACAAGCTATGCTTAGTTTGGGGCTAGGTCAATATGTGTGTAATGTCCCAAGATATTTATTTTATTTATTTATGTATTTATATATGTATAGCACATAATAGTAGTAGTAGGTATATAGGATGTGTACACCACACTGCACACCAGATTCCATCGTGTTCGTCCCTATTTACCCCACTGCGTCAGAAGGAGGGTTATGTATTTCGAGTGTATATGTAGGTATATTTCTTTAGCAATAAATGGCTTGACAGATTTTAGCTTGCGAAGTGTCATTAGATTCGTCTTGATTGTGAGAGTGACATTAGGTATATCAAAAGTTGGTAGAGGTTTACACAACTTAGAAGGCACGTGAATTAAGCAATAATAGACTCTGCGTCAACGGCTTGAGTGCTTCGCCGCGCGCCTTCTAAGTTGTGTCGTGCTATACGTTTTTTTTTTAATCGAGTTATTTAAGTAAATAAATATCTAATGGTTACCTGTAAATAGACGTATGCGTGCTAGCGAAGTCAGTGGGGGTGGCGGCATAGAACTCCCCACTGCTGGCCAGAATCGTGGTCACGTTGGAGTGGGGACTGTAGGGACAGTTCGCGACGCCGGAGACCGTTTCCGACACCGTGTTTATTGACTCGATCTGCGACAAAATGTTTTTTTTTTTTTTTTCTTCTCATTTGAGAAACAAAAGTACGCATGGAACGCTTCTAAAATATAAAGACCTCATATTTACTACTTTTATATCATTTAAAATCTTTATTTTTTCGAATTTCTGAGTCTAATTTTGAATAAACACGGTTCAAATATAATCCAAACAATAGTTGTGAATCCTGTATAAATATGTATGTTCATCAAAACAGCAGAAGTAGGCGAACAATAATAACGGATTATCCCATTATCCCAAAATATTATCAATTAGGTACTGCTAATCTTCTTGCCCAGGCGAAATAAATTCAGAGAGACATTCTTATATGACCTTTAAATGGTTCAGAAACTCCATCTTCCTTCAGCAAACATAGCAAATTCTCACCTCTCTCCAACTGCACTCAGGGCTGAACGCATTAGTTCCGCAGGCGAACAGCTTGTGTTGGTACGCTTGCAGGACTTTCACATAGTTGTGACAGTCTTCCTCCGTCTGCCCCTTGTCTTGGCAAAGCTTAGACTTGTGTTCTGGCGCCGGCCAATCAGCGCGCTCCAACGGCCGCAAACCGCGCAAGGAGAGCCGGAGGAGCGTGTCTCTGGGAATTGACAACATTTTGAAAATTTTAGTAAGGCGTAAATCGAAAACCGTTTCGGTATCTCTAATATCTAAAGGAGTCGATAAAAAAGTTTCAGATTTTTTGTTCGTTACTTTTAGAGAAAATCGTGTTTTAGTAGTAACTGGTGCGTGACGTCATCTCACTCAATTCACTGACTCTCGCTAAAGAAATTTCAGCCGGCAGCCGGTGAAATTTCTGGCACAGGGGCATTCCATCTTAGGCCTCAGGGTAGGCAACGCGCTGGAGATCTTATGGTTTCTTAATGGGGGATCATAGGATTCGTCATTTTTGACTTTTGGAATGAGGAGCTTTTTAATCTCAATTTTCCGTATGAAATTTAAGGCTTACGAAAAAAGAAAGAAAAAATACGTGTCCTTTTGAAAATTTTCCAACTTTCTAACTAGCTAATAAAAATATAGACGTGTTAAAAAAAAAAAGACAATTGAGGACGATATTGTACAAACGGCGTCCGCGAAACGGAAGACGCTGTCGGTAGGCCTTCCCAACAAGATGGAGCGACGACCTCGTAAAGGTCGCGAAAATTCGGTGGAAACAAGTAGCACAAGACCGAGTCGCCCTTGGGGGAGTCCTATGTCCAGCAGTGGACGTCTTTCGGCTGACATGATGATGATGATGATGGTTTGTGCAAACCGATGTTCACTTGTTCCACGCCATACGACTCAGCCACCACACCACCACGCGAAGCGGCAGCGGCGAGCGTTATACCATACCCGCCCATATCAAACGGAACCTAAACTTAACACTAAAATATTAAGGTATACAATTTTTTTACGGTTTTGCTATGGAGCGGACTGCCCGTCGGCGCGAGCAGTGTGAGGTAACCTGTTTTGGTGCGGGGAGGTACGTCTCGCTACTTGTACTATAGTAACTTTAGGTTTACTTGTGGTATTACAAAATCGCTCGCCACTACTTATCGCGCGAAGTCGTAGCTGAGCCGTTAGCATCCAAGGTAGCACAATGGGGTGCCCCTATTGTTAAGTTAAAAAACACATTTGCCCATAAGGTCATTCACCCTCGTTTAAGCGGATAAATCCGCCTTCGGCTAACAGCGTAGGGTCAGTAAAAAAAGTGATATACCTAGTAGCCAATAATATAAGGCTTAGATGATTGGCTAGGCTTAGATTCTAAGCGAAAGGCGAAAGCGCCTAAGCCTGGATTAGTAGTGGTAAAGTTTTCCAGATCAATTTTAGTTTTTGTCGCCAGTCCAAACACTAAAATACTAAAGGCGAAGTCGCGGGCAGAAGCTAGTTTTCAATTAATATATAGGTGAGCTAGAAAGCGCTTTGCTTGACGCTAAACAATCAGAGGTGCCCATTACGCCCGGTTCCTATATCCAAAAAACGCCTCGTTTTGCCTACGGACGGTTAAAATTTGACAGATTCTCTATGGAACAAATGTCAAAAATCAACCGTCCGTAGGCAAAAGAGGCGTTTCGTGGATATAGGAACGGGCCTAGAGTTTACTCCGAAAGTTGGCAACGTCGCAAATAGCTGTTAAATATTTTTCTGTTTCCATTAATTTCTGAATATTACTGAATGAAAACATGAATTATCGCTCTATGGTTGAATAAAACATTAAGTATGGCTTGCGACAGTAACCATAGGAGCACGAAATTTTTAGTATTTATTAGTATTATAGTTTCCATGCATTTTAATGTAATCTTATTATTTGAATGCCTAACCAACAAATACAAAACGATACGCGTCATTCAACCATAGAATGATATCTTCCTTTTTAATTCAGCAATATTGAGAAATTAATAAAAACAGCGAAACATTTGACAGCTATATGTGACGTTGCCAACTTTCAGGATAAACCCTCTTAACAGCGGCAGCTTCGACGGAATTGCCAGTTTACACAGATTCTCCTGTCACTGCCTATTATTGCACTGATTAAATTACCAGTTATCCAAACGACACGCACGATTTACCATTCAATAAATCCATATCTAAATATATAAAACTCAAAGGTGACTGACTGACTGACTGACTGATATAGTGATCTATCAACGCACAGCCCAAACCACTGGACGGATTGGGCTGAAATTTGGCATGCAGGTAGATGTTATGACGTAGGCATCCGCTAAGAAAGGATTTTGCGAAATTCCCACGGGAAAGGGAAAAAACGGGATTTTACATTTTAATATTTCTGCGCATACGAAGTTGCGGGGAAAACTAGTTAATATTATAAATGCGAAAGTAACTCTGTTTGTCTGTCTGTCTGTTACCTCTTCATGCTTAACCGATTGGGATGAAATTTGGCATGTAGATAGTTGGGGTGCCGGGAAACGAATTAGGCTACTTTTATCCCGGAAAAACGCATAGTTCCCGCGGGAACGGGATAACCGAATTCCACGCGAGCGAAGTCGCGGGCAGAAGCTAGTTTTATTATAATTTAATATGGAGATCCATGTGAATGTTGCCATCTTAAATAATAGCTTCTTGTAAAAACAATAAATATTAGAATCTAGAATAAAATAATTTGTACAGATTTCAAACTCGAAACGTCTGATGCGGCGAGGATATTTTTTACCATAGAAATACGGTTGGTGCGGCAGAAATGACAAACGCACTTTTGAACTACAACTAGGTTACAAACTGTTTTTACCCGACAGCGCCAGGACGGTTATGTTTTTCGATTGTATGTAGGAATGAATGTATATTTCTTTGGCACGCTCTATAGCCTAAACGGCTTGATGGATTTTAGCTTGTGAGGTGTCGTTACATTCGTCTTGTTTGTGAAAGGTACACTGGGTATATCACAAGTTGGTAGGTACCAATGCAGTTGAGTTTTTTCTTACTTTTTCAAAAATTTAGATATATTACCTACTTTATAGTCATGAGAGAAACAACTAGAAAAGCCGGTAGAGTTTCATCCTTATTTATTACACGTGAAGCCGTGGTGGCCTTGTGGTTCAACCTACCGCCTCTCATGCCGAGGTTCGGGGGTTCGATTCCGGCTCGCACCTCTAAGTTTACATATGTGCTAAATTCAATTTGAATTTACCACCGACCTTTTCGGTGAAGGAAAACATCGTGAGGAAACCTGCACGCATCTGCGAAGTAGTTCAAAGACGTGTGTGAAGTCCCCAATCCGCACTGGGCCCGCGTGGGGACTATAGCCCATACCCTCTCGTGATGAGAGGAGGCCTGTACCCAGCAGTGGGACGCAAATAGGCTGTAGTAGTAGTAGTAGTTATTACACGTCGAGCTCCAGAATCACAAAAATGGATGAACACATAAACAGATAAACAGAAACCTGTTTGGTGTAATGTAAAGAGTCGCGTCATAACAAGATGTGCTCAGTTTGATTGGCCTTGATCCTTCATACAATTCAAGTTCATTTTTGTAGTCGATTAATCTGTTTACGACGTCAATAAGAAAGTTAATAGAGTTCAATTGACATTGGAAATTACTCCAATAAAATAAGCAAACCACTTTTATTGTATGTTATCTTTATAGAAGTCATAAAACGGAACACTTTACTAAGATTACTTAATTATAATTACACATCAAGAAAACCCATAAATAACTATACTCTACAGTTAATCCAACCATCTATCTCACAACAGGAAGCCACGAGAGTAAATAAAATAAGCTATTATATTATCTATAAATAAGCCTACAGTGCACTTGATAGAAGGCGTGAAATACAATCCTATAGACGCAGTAATGACTTACCTACACGTATAATATGTTTCCCATATCAAATATCGGTCACCGCATTCGCATAAATACGTTCGGTATAATATTACTTCTTGTGCAAACTGTGTAGTATCGGATTGAGATTACTGCAATCGCAATTTGATTTCATGTTAGATGCCCGATCTGAGTGTGGAA
Organism: Aethes cnicana; assembly: GCA_963971205.1. Lineage (NCBI taxonomy): Eukaryota > Metazoa > Arthropoda > Insecta > Lepidoptera > Tortricidae > Aethes > Aethes cnicana. Next base: position 5,683,552 of record OZ020291.1, on the reverse strand, counting down.
AAATATTGTATTTCCCTGTTTCCCTTGACAATAATGAATGTAATAAAGCAAGTTGTGCTCAAACCATATTTCTCTACTAATAGTAGTTTAACGTCGCCGTAGTCACAGTCATCATGGCATTAACCTATTGCCCCACTGTTGAGCACCGAAACCATAGTTTTAGCCCCATTTAGATTAGATTGCATTACATTCCGTCATGGTGGCCTAGTGGTTCGACCCACCGCTTCTCATGCAGAGGGTCGGGGGTTCGATTCGGACTCACACCTCTGAGTTTACTTATGTGCGAAATTCAATTTGAATTTACCACTGGGCTTTTCAGTGAAGGACAACACCTGCACACATCTGCGAAGCAATTCAAAGATGTGTGTGAAGTCCCCAATCCGCACTGGGCCCGCGTGGGGACTATAGCCCAAACCCTCTCGTGATGTGAGGAGGCCTGTGCCCAGCAGTGGGACGAAAATTGGCTGTAGTAAGTAGTAGTAGTAGCATTATATTCAATAGTTACCTAACTTGATTGGAATAGGTATAATTGGTTGGTAAATGAGAGGAAACCAAAAAGACTAATATTAAATCAGAAAGATACTCCTGATATTCACCGTCTAAAGAGGTCAAGAACAAATTTCGTTTCACAACAGAGTAACAACACCTAACATAATTCAAACTTAAACTTGACTCGAGATATTCCTGCAAAGTAGTAGAATTTCCTTGGGCATTGAACGGGTAAACTTCCTGCATATACGAAGCGAAAACCACTTGCTCAAATAGAACTGTTTTAATAGCTGGCCAAATGTTCACGGAGTGTTTACAGAGTAAGTTTCTTTTGATGATGGCCGCCGCAGTTCACACCGCTAAACGTTGTGTGAGGTGACCGGAATCCATGGTGCACCGTAAGATATGATAAGTTATGGCCGTCGAAATAACAAAAGCACACAAACGCAAGCAAGAAGCCGTCAAGCTGTTCTCAAAATGAACTCGATACGCGGCACCGTGCGTGCTTAATCGGCGCTCGAACATGGGTTTTTTATTCGCTAAACTTTTTTGTAAAAGGAAGTGACGGAGGAAGCATAGCTTAGTATTTTATACAGAGAGATATTCTTGCCATCAATCGCTGTACGTAGTCGGTCCCAAAAATCTGTCACTGGCACATTATTTTTAAAATTAAAACATGATTTTAAGAAAACTTGATTGAATTCCATTTTTGAATGTTTGAAAATTATTTTCAAACAAAAAACAGTCATTCGTTGCAATTTCTCACAATGGAGTGGACATTGAATGAAAGAAAACCGAATAGCTATTTTAGCATTGCACCGCCGTGGGCACTCGCCAAGTACCATTTTCAAGTTGCTCAAAAATTTTAATATAACGCTTAGGTCTATGTACCGTACTATTGATAGGTACAATGAAGTCTCCAGTGTTGAGGACAAGAAAAGAATTGGCCGGCCTCGCTCCGTACGAGCTACGAACACCGGCAGTGATCAAAGCGATCAAGGCGCGCATAGCAAGAAATCCTGCCCGAAAACAGAAGTTGATGCTAATCTTGACTGTGAACTGTAGTCTGTGGCGATCACAATAGATCAGAAATAGTCGCAGTGATACTGGGCTCTCAGTCCTGCAAAGCCGCAACCCACAACTATAACTAAAAACCCGAATTAAGACTAAAGTTCTATAAAGATAGATGACTAGACTACCATTACCAGCACGGACATTAAACAAATCTGCTTACGATTCCAGCGACTTCACATTTTTTGCTCGACGCTCATTTCCTTCTACCGCGACATAATTTTAACTACAGCGGATGGACAAGTTTTTTCTTAAATTACCGGTATGTATAAGGTTTCTATTCCACGTTAAAGCTGCCAGGTGAGCTTTGCGTCATTATTATGCGAATAAACATTCAAAGTATGTCTCACTTTATTGTAGTTAACACGCAATTACCAAACCAAATACCAGGCGCCAGACGACGTTATTATGCGAATGAACGGGTCCAAAAGCGAATTCAATTCGTTTGTATAGGTGGTTAGTTCGCGCAATTGAGTTGCAGTGACATTCCGTTATAACCTGCCCCGTGCAATGATAAACGCAATGCCGTATCTACAGGCAGGTGAATGACTCAGGCTGTTTGGACAACTTGTTAGGCGTGCATACCGCATTTATCAACATTAAAATCATATTAAGATAAGGTGAAAATATATTTTTTAAGTCACAATTATTATTTCACTTAAGCTTTGACAGCAATTACACACTGCCTTGTGAAGCTATCAACGGCTTATCAGAAGAAGCCAGACAGCCCTTCAATCAGAAGTCATTGTAATCAGTGATACCTACAAGTTGCATTTTTTTCCTTCACTGTGCTTAATTGTCAGTAGCAACTGTAAGCACATGTTAATTGCAATTGCAAGGCCAGTTAAATGTATTTCTGAGTTAGCGCCGACTTAAATATGTAGTTTGAACTCACCTTGCGCCCACGATCACCTGGTCCCTTGCCACGTCGAAAAGCAGTTGCGAAAATGACTTAGTGCTGTTATCTTCGTACATATCGGTGTCGGTCGCCAAGAGATCTGCAAGGGAAAACTCGTTAGTTCGCAACAATGTTAACATGAAACTTCCAAATTGAGACGCTGAGGAACCTGTACGAGACCAATTAACGCTCCGGCAAATACGCTATTAGCTGTGTAAACTTAACGACAGCGCGTCCATCAAGGAGATAAACCGTTTGAGCCGTTTCGCGGGAATATTTTAATGTATTTACGATTGTTAATTAAAGCTCGCTCGTAAGTGCAGACGACTGCAGTGTCAGCGGTGTGGATTGTCGTATACTCGACCAGTTTACTGTATTGAAGCGTTTGCGGCCTTTCTCGACATGCTAGTACATTTTTATGTTGCTTTGCATGGAGCTGGAATTGATTAATACGAGATGCCGCCACATTTGCATATTATCTTCCAACGACGTATTATGCATGCACTCGATGTCAACGAACTAACGCGCGGCAGTCACTTTCGTGGCCTTTTCCAAATGCCCAAACAAACGAACGTTCAGAGTTTAGAGAAACCATTTATGTCCTTTTTATGAACAGTTGCAGGTCTGGACAAAGCGAAGCTCGGTATTTATAGATCGTAAATTTAGCTTAAGGGACTTACCTTGTCTGTTAACTATCCTAAAGTCATCTTCGGGTAGTTCTCCCTTGCTGAGCGTTCCGAGTAGTATTAACGCAGCTGCTTTGTAGAGACTTGGCCACATCATGGCTGCGTTCGCTTTATCTGTTGGACAAAAGACATGCATAAGTAATACACAACGATGACCGACGATAGACGTTTTCTCTTTAAGGACAACAGGAACTCTATTAAGAAACCTAATGGAGTTTGCCAATTGGCTTTTTATGGAAATCAATCCATTACTTTAGAGAAAACTTTACGATTAGTACGAAATTGATCTCATGCTCTCATTTGTGGTATGCATGTAATTTATTTAATCAAATCAAGCCAATTGCTCTGCTCATAGCTATTTGCATGTAACATTAGAAACGGTAACTAATCAGTTTTTGCCAATAAAAAGTCCGCCTGGCCGTCTGGCAAGTAGAGTAATCGATGAATTACAGCTGGTCACGTCCTATGCACGAGTCACATGTGTTTAATAACAACCAATAAATGCTAATACGTTTGCTTGATGAGACATTGCAAGTTGATGTCATCTCATGAGAGAGCATCGTGAATGGCATGTTTTTTTATGGTATTGGTTTGGCTGTCACACACACAGGCCACCTGATGTTAAGAGGTCACTGTGGTCTATGAACATAAGGAAGGAATGAATAACAACAACGTTAACAACCCTGAGATACGATATTGAACGAACGCCTCTAAATATGCCAGAAAGTTCACCGGCTCCCTAAGATTCAAATATAATTTAAGAAAAGTTGCTTATCGGAAATCATATTCAATTGAGATAGCGCTTTTTGATTAATGCTTAGGTTATTGCCGTGATTAGGTTCGATATTATAAATGAAAAAGCGTAACGCAGAGGACAGCTGAGGCGATAGTGTAAAATTCTAAGCATCGTCATTCAAACGGAATCGCTTTTTATTGTTAAGACCCCGTCGATTCTCATAATAGTTATTGCAAATGATATAAACCGTTATGCTTGCTCGCATTGAGGCATTTGTTTGTGTAAGATGTATAATCATGTCAGCGTAGGAAGATCCATCATTGTTTAACTAAGCAATAACGTATTCGTAATTTCGTACATCACAAACGGCCCGTCCAGATAACACATGCCTTGTTATAAATTCAATATTTAATCTGTATTAAATTTATGCCTCAAGTGTCTTCAATAGACTCGACCCACATTTCAAGAGTTTCGTATCTTCAAGATAGCTCATATTGAATTTCATATTTGGTTTGATAGCGCACGCTACTGTATATTTAGCTTTAGGTGCGGCAGGTGGGTAACCTTTCTAAAGTAAATAAAATTGATAACACGCGTATCAATTTTATAGAGCACTACTTTAAACAGCGATTATGTAGTTGGTAAATGGGTAATCACGTACATCTGGGTAACGATAGTCATTAGATTGATAAAGTATCATCTAGTGTGGACATAAGCCGGCAATTAAGCAGAAAGTGGGTTGGAGTTGGAACATAATCAGTGTAGGTACCTACGCAGTTTCAAACATGTTTAGTTTAATTACTTTTGGGCGAGTACTTTTTAATTAGCATGCGCAATGTTACTCTGATAAGTTGATAACGGATACACAATATTTGTAATAACATGAACTTTTTTTATAATTTTGTCAAGGCAACCTTAAATACGTCTCATCAATATTTATTTAGATATTTAAGACCAATTGACATCGTTAGACATTTTTAAAAGTAAACAAGGTTCAACCTTAAATAAACATAATTTTAACGCATTACCGATCGGCCTCGATTGATATCGGGTGTTTACTCACATAGTAGTAAACCTGATAAGATAGAGCACTTATTTCAAGTCACCCAAATAAGTATAGTAATGGAAAAACGTGCATTACCACTTATGCAACATCTAGATAGCCCACTGATTTTCGAAACGAATAATTGACTCTTTTGAAACCACATTATTACAATTACTTTTATTTAAATCTTGATTTCAACTGTATCCTAACCATCATACTCAAACAATTCGCTAACATCTATATTGTATACTAATTATAAGTTTGTAGAAAAGCTATCTCGGTAATTTAACAAAACAAACGATGAAATAAAGGGGTTATGAATGAAAGGGGTTTATTATATGATACTTAAGCTAAATATTTATTTTTAGCTATTTCTTCTGTTTATTATAGCATTATAAATCAAGAACTACTTGTCGGATTGACGCGTAATTTAGTGCGGGGATAAATACATAGATCAAATGTTCCACATAAAGGACACTATTATACGTAGAATCAGTCATTACATAGGATAAATTTTATGTGAAAAGCACTTGAACAACAACTTGATAGACTTCATAACCAATTGTAACTAGTAATAGAATTAAGCATAACGAAGTAATCAAGGCTTACATCTACCGCAGTGATAGTAAGAAAAGAGAGCGCACTGCCCTCCTGTTGGTAAGACCACACCAGAAACATCACTCGCGCCTTACCGACTCTAAAGTCTTTAGAAGACATTTAGACGGCCGGATTGGTCCAGTTGGTAGTGACCCTGCCTTCTGTTCCGATGGTCGCGGGTTCGAGTCCCGCTCGGGGCAAACTTTGTGTGATGAACACGAATGTTTGTACTCGAGTCATGGATGTTTAGTATTTATATATGTATGTATTTCTCTATATAAGTATTTATATCGTTGTCTAGCACCCATAGTACAAGCTTTGCTTAGTTTGGGGCTAGGTCAATATGTGTGAAATGTCCCAAGATATTTATTTATTTATTTATATTTATTTACTCTTTTTTTGGATAACCATAACTGTACCCAACTGGAAACAACTCTGGAAAGAAACTACATTTATGGATTCGTTGAAGGAAACTCAGAGCGGTTTACACTCTGGTAAGTAAACTTTTCCGGGACGAATAATATAGAGAAAGAGACGAGAATAAGTCATGATACGGAGCTTATCTTTCCTCCAAAGACGCTAAGAAAAACCCAGGAGACAAAATAACGATAAGGGTCCACTTCCACTGACTCACGAGCTGCGCTGACCTCCGCGGAGCCTCTCTGGTGACTGGAAATTTTTGTTCCGCTTAGCCCAGCTCTGCGTCAGAAAAAACACGCCTTGATTTTTGTAATTTCTCTATAAGTATATAAATACTAACTATATAAAGGTAATTCGCAAGGTATCTGGCGTACGTGCCGTCTAGCGTGTTCACACATCGCACTCGACCGGCGGAACACATAAGCGACTGTGGTAAACAAATAAACACGAACAATGGACGCTCAGAGCGGCACAAGGGCCACTGTTTCTTGGAACTTAGGCACCATATATCAGCGCGGCTCACGCACGGTTAGCTTTGGTTTGAACTTTCTTGCGAGCACTGCGACAAGGTTAAAAACGGGCGAGAAAGCTACAGATTTTAGTTATAGGTAAGTAAGTAGTTCAGTTGCTGGTGCGTATTGGATGGTATCTTTCAGCAAAATAGGTTCTGGTGAAACATGTGTCAGGAAGTTAGCGATTATCTCAAAATCACTTCCTTAGCAACGTAGCTTAGCTTGACTCAAATAGGACCATAGATATAGGTATTCCATAGAGGGCACAGTGAGCGAACCTGGGTGAGCGGCCTGTCAGGGTCGCATCATTCATGTGTGGGTGAATAGCTATGAATTCTCAAAATACAGAAGCACGGTGCTTCTTGCTACACATAAGCCTCTGCGTGCGGCATTTACGGCCAATGTGGTAGCTGCTTTAAGAATAGTATACAACCCTGTTTTATAATTTTAGCATCACCCGTGGTTATCGTATGTGATGATGGAAGGATTAAAATTTTGGGAAACGTCAGAAAATAATCCATTGGTAAGATTGCGCCAGGTTGGCGTCTCTAACGATGAATCTGGTAGCCCGGGTTACTGCATCTCCGCGCACGCACCCCTGTCACACTGAGAGCAGCGTCGAGCACGTCTCGGTAGCGTGAGTGCGACAAAGCTATATTGCCGTTTCGCTCTCTCTGCACGACTCTGGCAGCTCTCGCGCTGGTAGACGGCGTTCTTGCGTCGTGGTTTCAGCGTAGGTACAAGTATGCCAGAGCCGCAGGCGCGCTGCGCAAGACTCGCAAGCGTTGTGAACAGGTCTTACGAGAACGCAGGCGCATTTTAGGCGACCGCATGCAGTGCTTAATAGATTGATGCAAAATTTTATATTGCCCGATGATTCGCGGCACATTCGCGATATCGCTATGCGTAGTCCTAGATGCACTTATGTTATGCGCGCCGTATGTTGAAAATCTAAGATTGATATCTTTTCTGTACTACGCTTACGAAGGTATACTTACTATGGTGTAGTAAGCTTGAGAGTGTGTGTAGCTACGCCACGCAAGCCATAGTGGCCCAATTTAAATACCTAAATTATGCCAGTACGCATCTAAAAGCAGATAAGTAAACGATTTAAATTCAAAACAATGTGTTGACCGTGAACAATTCAATGTCAGGAACTTGAGTATAGCAGAACACAACTTAGAAGGCGCGCGGCGAAGCACTTAAGCCGTTGACGCAGTCTGTTATTGCATAATCCGCGCGCCTTCTAAGTTGTGTCGTGCTAATAACCATTAATCAAATAGTATAAAGCTAAATAAACAGATAATGCAAATACATTACACTAGGACTTGTGAAATAGGTAATTAAACAGCATCTTTCTTAGAAATCTATGGTTATACTCGTGTTTTACTACAATTACATTGCATATTTGGACTTGTATGTTTGTATAAAATTATAGTAATGGATCTAGCAAATGAATCAATTAGATTGCCAGTAGGTAAGTATGTGTCTACTTAGAGTATTATTCTAGCTAATCAGTGTTATTGGCGGGTGTACAGGAGTGTTATCTACTTGCCTAACTTACGAAAGCATAAACTACTACCTAAAGAATGATTGCAAAAAAATGCTGACTCAAATTGAGTGAGAAGAAATTCAAGGAATATGTCTTTAATTACTCTAGATTAGCGAAAAATATTTGAGGAGATTAAAATGTTTTTATTTTGGAACCCTAAAAAAACACATGAAGACAGTTTTAATGTGTCTCTGTTGAAAATAGGTCTAGCGGTGGAAGCGTGAAGAGGTAACAGACAGACAGACAGACAGACAGAGTTACTTTCATATCAATATGGATATGGATATGGATTCATATAAAATTACATTTTACACTTGAATTACAGTAGACACGTGTTATTGATATCAGTGAATCATCTGTACGAAGCAATAAATGAGTTTGGCCTCATCTAAATTGCAACATGGCCGCAGCGACTATTATTTGATGTTCATTGTGAGAACCATTTGCATTTTCGTCGGCACAACCGCACCCAATTGATGCCCGCAACATGTAATCAAATGTTATTTTTAAATGAAGCCATTTGAAGAATGGTCTGTCAAATTCGGTATTCATTTATTCTGGCAAATTGTTCGTGAACAGGGCCTGTTCCTTTGTGCTCCATATTTACAAAGATAAGTGTCATTTACATACCGTAAATTTATAAGCGAGAGGAGTGATTTATGCGTTTTTAAACTCATTAGTTTGAAGACACATGCATTATTGCGGTTAGCTGAGTGTAAAGACGTTGTAGTCATGTTTCGTAGTTAAGAATGTATGTGAGCCGTTCTGGAAAAGTTTGTACAATAATTAAGCAAGTGATAAGTTTCATTTAACTTTCCTTTTTTGTTACTAAGTTTTTGAGCAGTTTTCAATGGTATTACTTTGAATGTGATTTTATATTTGAAAATTAAAATTGTGATGAGGTCTTATAGGTAATCTTAATAACATGTTAATATTGTAATAATATTTATAACTAGCTTCTGCCCGCGACTTCGCCCGCGTGGAATTCGGTTATCGTGTTCCCGCGGGAACTATGCGTTTTTCCGGGATAAAAAGTAGCCTATGTCCTTTCCCGAGACCCCAACTATCTCCATGCAAAATTTCATCTCAATCGGTCCAGCGGTTGAAGTGTGAAGAGGTAACAGACAGACAGACAGACAGAGTTACTTTCGCATTTATAATATTAATATGGATTGATGAAATTAATAGTAACAAAAAAGGAAAGTTTTTTTTTTGCTTAATTATTGTACAAACTTTTCCGGAACGGCTCATGTATTTTTTTCAATTCTATTGTAGTTAAGTTTACCTGTAACTGTTTCATGAAATAAGTACAAAAAAAAATAGTAAAACACTTAGATGAGTAAATAAATAGTTTGTACAAACTTATGCATCTTCTCAACTTTTCTAAAACTTACTGTATAAGCAAAACTATTAAATTGCTATGTTACTATTACTACCAATATTATTCACCCTGACAAGTTCACAAGGATCAGGTACAGCAGGTAAAGGCGTTGGAAAACGCATTTGTATAAATTAGTGTGGGCCACAAACATTACCTTGCGTAGGCACACGGTTTCGCAAACACACTCCCAACACGTTTCTTGTGAGAAACCATTACACATCTTCACACAAAACATTAAATATCACGTCAAAACTGCATGCGAAAGTAGAGTCCGTGAAAAAATTAAGTTACGAAACAACAAGACACTCCGTTTCTTACCATAAACGTTATGTGGGTGAAGTCGCAATAAAATTCAAGTTCCAATAATCCAGCGAGTGCGTTGAATGAAGCCCATTCTCCAGGTTCCAGTTTAAACCATTGTTTTATTCATCACTACCCTTTTTGTTCCGTATAACTTGTCCCGATCACTGTTTATATTTTGTTGACACAAAACGAGGTTGTTGCCGTTTGCTCTTCTAACATCTGGACTTTACTTGACAGATTTCACTTTGAAAGACACAACGAGAATATTAAGTATATTTCACTCTTTAGCACCAGTTTAAAGTTTTAATACGAGACAAATTTAGCAAAACAAAAGTTAAACACTTGTATTCCAGAGTTGCTGCACAAGCTGAGGCAGCAAGTGGCTGGCAGGATTAAAAAACAACAAAAGCGACGGACGCGGGCGACCACCGACACGCACAAGTGTGCGTGAATGCGCGCGCGCTACTTCGCCGAGTCGCGAAATGTGTTGCCAGATGCCAGGTTCCAAAGCTTTGTAGAAATAATGAAAAAGCTCTTGTGAAACCTCGTAGTTACTAATTAACCACTTGAATAAAGATAGAAGTAAGACTAATTTCGATATTAAAATTATAATTTTGAAAACATTTTCTATCATTTTATATCATATCTATAAATAAAATCTTTTGAGTAAAGAGCTCAGCTCAGAGGTCAAGTTTGTTTTGTAAATAAGAACCAAAATTGATAGAACTGGTTTCCCTTTTTTATTTATCATCATCAGCATCATGTCAGCCGAAAGCTGCTGGACATAGACCTCCCCCAAGGCTCGCCACTCAGGCCGGTCTTGTGCTACTTGTTTCCAGACTTTTACAAGTTCGTCGCTCCATCTTGTTGGGGGTCTATCGACAGCACTCCTCTCCCTCTCCCCTCTTTAATAAGTACATTGATAATATCTTCAGTAAGTATACGAAAATTTTATTATGTTTTCGCCCGCGTCGGCGTCTGCGTGGAATTCCATACTTAATTTCCAATACCCTTTTCACCTATAAATTATCCCTTTCGGGATAAAAAGTATTCTTTATACGAATACTTTTTACTTTACACCTTACCATTACTTTCCATCAGGTGTAATCAGGGTGAAACGCAAGCCTATTTGTAATAAAAAAGAAGTTCAGCCATTTTCGTGTGATTAAGTAACATCCAAAAATCAAAATCAAATATTTATTTAAATGCTTAAAACAAGTGTAAATACAAACGTAGAAATGTCTGGCGGACCCCAAACTAGGCTGGGCCTGTATCTTGGGACCCTGGAGTGCAATACGCGAAACAAAAAGGTACAGATTTAAATATTATTAGATACTTAAATTATATGCTAATTTAATGTTAATTTAATGGAATCTAGGTGTCGCTATTAACCACAAACGAAACAGGTGAGGGCGCGTGTTTGTGTGTGTGTAAGTCAAACATCTAAAAATATCGTAATAGATGGCGCTAGTTGCACTCTAGATACCGACAGTGAAAGATCGCCGCATTGAGTAAATAGAAGTAGTGTTGAGGTTTTTCTGACGATGCTTCATTTTCAGATGCAGAATTGCAGACTCATGTTGGTAGCATTTCCACCTTACGGGCTTTTTTGATATACTGCAAGACTTGTGAGTTTTAAGGAGGACTTATCTGCCAAATTCTTACACTTATTCTAATTCTTATAGATAGCTCAAGTTCAAGGTTTCTGTATAAGGTGATTTTTTTTTAATAAACTTTTACAGTATGGTTCTGTAACTATTTCGTCGTGAAAGGTTTAAAGAAATATTGGGACAACCGACCGAGCAAGAAAAAAAAATTAAAAACACTTCGCATACTAACTTAGAACTATATTTTCTACTAACAAAAAATGGTTAAATATATTTTTCTTTACTTTTTATTTTACTCGTGAAACAAAACATTCTGATTTTTTTTTTTCTAAAAATAAATCTCAATTTATTAGCAAAACATCAGAAAGTGGCAACACTCGTATTCAATGTCAGGCTTTGATTGCGTTCATACACGGATGTAATCGCACACATGTAAGCAAGCTCTCTGATTGGCTAAGAAATCGGTAGCGTTTACCTCAGCCCGCGTACGAACGTCCTTGCGGGCACCGACCGCTACGACGATGCCTATACGTATAATAATATGTTGTAGGGTACATACGTATATCTAATCTAATTCACGATTTCTAAGCTTTTATTGCACACGTGCATTGATTATTTTGATATGAATCTGTTAAAATTCTCAAAAATGCATGGATAGTACGTTACTACCTACTACGCCATTAATACTCTGTAAAAAAAATGCAAACATTTTCGTTGAAATTTTCTTTGATTTGGATTATTGTTTCCTTAATATTTTCCCATCTCGTAGTTATTTCCTACTGCATAATATAATCTATATGATATAATCCAGACCATCGAAGTTTAGATCAATTTTATTCATTATTATTATTATTATTATTATTTTTATTATTTTTTATTCTTTAATAAAATAAATCTACCTATTTATAATATTTAAACCTTGTGCACGATTGTTTAATTATTGTTTCATAACTTATGTATGTAAGTACTCACCAATAACATTATTATGTGGGTGCGAGAGCGAATACCTACGCAGTTATGCAAATTATTACCATGACCACTTGATTATCCCTTATTCGATATCAAATCAAGTATACACATTTGCATCGAAATATTATTTTACCATATTTGTATTATGTAATTTGTTATGATACCTGCTAGGTATGAAGAGTACACCGAGTAGTAATAAAGTGTGAAAAGCATAGACATAAATAATACTTCGTATGGACCCGGCCTAACGTAGATACATGTCATGTTTCCCCACTTCATTGGTGTCCAATACAAAGTTAAACTTATATCGTGACACTAAAGCTGGGTCACATTTTTTCAACAACGAGACGAGTTTTAAGATACTGAGAAACAGTTTCGAAAAAAGTTTTTTTAAAAACGCTTATTGTCACGCACGCTCGGTGACAGAACTTTGGATTGGACACCGTGGAAGTGGGGACATATTACGTGTACGTTAGACCGGGTCTATATTATTTACGTCTATGGTGAAAAGTGTCACATGTAGGAGCAAGTATACTAATATTAATAAGTAAAAAAAAAATACCTACCTACACTGATCTATTATAATATAAGTAAGGATTTACAATCAGCCGGAGAAAATTGGCCCCGTCAAAACGGGTGCCCGAACAGCTCGGGCACCCGTTTGGCCTTCGTTATAAAGAGGCGTTATTAGCATATTGGAACGTATTTTCTAATGTCAGTTTGCTCCATATATTTTGACATATTTTGATAAGCACTGTTCGTCCATATGTTATTACTTATTATAGGTCAATGCCTACCTATGTAATGTAAAAGTAACGATCAGAGTTCGGTACAATACAAATTCTCACTATTTGTATCTATACTTGAGTTTTTTTTCATGGGGTGCTTCAAATTTCGATACGTATACTGTAATGTGACGATTTGAGGCGCCATCTGGATATTCCTCATGGAGTTCAAATTTTGATACAGGCTACCTAGACAGCGACATCTATTATCGCATTTAACACTTATTGCGGGCGTACGTACGCTGATTTATATGAATGGATCTTTGCAAGTTTGCACAAGCAGAAGGTTGGATGGTGGTTGAATGGATGGATCATGGATGGAAGTTTATTTTGAAAATACCACCCACGTGGACGAAGTTCGAGGAAAAAAAAGGCTTAAAATCATCATCATCATCATCATCATCATCATTTCAGCCGATAGACGTCCACTGCTGGACATAGGCCTCCCCCAAGGCGCGCCACTCAGACCGGTCCTGTGCCACTCGCATCCACCGCGTTCCCGCGACCTTTACAAGGTCGTCACTCCATCTTGTTGGAGGCCTACCGACAGCTCGTCTACCGGTTCGCGGACGCCACTCCAGGACTTTCTTGCCCCATCGGCCATCAGTCCTGCGAGCAATGTGCCCCGCCCACTGCCACTTAAGGTTCGCAATTCTTCGGGCTATGTCGGTGACCCTAGTTCTACTGCGGATATCCTCATTTCTGATTCTATCACGCAGAGAAACCCCGAGCATAGCCCTCTCCATTGCCCTCTGGGTGACCTTGAGCCTTCTTATGAGGCCCATCGTAAGCGCCCACGTCTCGGAACCATAAGTCATCACTGGCAACACACACTGGTCGAAGACTTTCGACTTAAGACACTGCGGTAATTTGGACGAAAAGACACTGCGAAGCTTCCCGAACGCTGCCCAGCCGAGTCGGATTCGACGATTGATCTCTTTCTCGAAGTTGGACCTACCTAACTGGACTGTTTGTCCCAGGTATACATAATGGTCAACAACTTCGAGCGCAGAGTCTCCGATTATTACTGGAGTTGGCACAACATGGACATTAGACATGATCTTCGTCTTGTCCATGTTCATTTTCAGACCAACTCGATCGGAAACTCTGCTGAGGTCAACGAGCATAGCACTGAGGTCTTCCATGGTCTCAGCCATAACTACTATATCGTCGGCAAATCGAAGGTGAGTGATGTACTCGCCATTTACATTGATGCCTCGTCCTTTCCAGTCCAGCACCTTGAAGGCATCCTCCAATGCAGCGGTGAACAGCTTCGGAGAGATTACGTCTCCTTGTCTGACTCCCCGCTGCAGTGGGATGGGCATCGTGGTCTGGTCCTGTAGTCGGACGGACATGGTGGCATTTTCGTACAAACACTTCAACACTTCGATGTACCGGTAGTCAGCTTGGCACCTCTGGAGAGACTGCTTAAAATCAAAATTAAATCAATTATTTTACACCTGTGTTAACACAAACGAATATTTTTCAAGTACCTAGGTAGCCACCAATTAAACATGTCGTTGAAATATTGTGTTAAAGCCTACTTAATTTATTATGCCTAAACACGAACTGGATGGGCCCTTTAATTTGATACTTGGTGGCAAACTATCTAAACTAAAGTAGGTACATCAGGAAGACGACACCCTGATCTTTATCGCACCATCAAAATTTGTACGTGTAATACCTACCTACGTTATTCCTTCAAAAAATGTTCAAAAAACAATCGGATAAACCACGATTCGTATTACGCGGCTAAATTGCGAAGGGAAGCTAAATGTTCTTCGAAACTTTAAAAGTAATTAGCATTAGCAGCCAGCGTGTGAAGGCCGCGAGGTTATCGGTCAATTTGTAAATAAGATCATCACCGAGAAGCTGATACGGCCTCCAACTGTACTAATTAGCTAGGACTACGCACTGGGAATTAGTAATGTTCTGGGTCATAAGCTATCACAATAGATCTACGAGCGTCAGACCGTAAAAGGCGTGTCTGCCTGTGTTTCAATAGAACGGTACGACGTTTTACATCTAAGCATGCTAAGCGTACCTTGGTACTGGACGTCGCAAGTGTAATCAGGGGTCATCTAGCTCGAAAGGCCCATTCCTGGAGCACACCTAGGACTTCCACTTTGTAGGAAATTTCTCAATTTTCGAAACTTTCGTGCAAGATATTTGTGGTGATTCCTGCTGACTAGCTTTTGCCTGTTGCTTTGTTGTTGTACAAACTTTCACCCCTTTTTGAACCCCAATTAATTAACATGAACATATAATTGCTTCGCAAGTACCATATTTTCCTTCACCTTTCCGCCATTCAGCCATCCCATAGGTGTAAAGATATCTTTATAGTATATTCAGTTTAATATTTGTAACACCTATGTCTTAGGTTTAAAAATACCGCAATTTCAGTACAAGAAAACACGTGTCGTTAAAACACCTAACGGGGCGAATTTAAAATAACTGGGGCTCTATTCGAAGTTTTAAATAGAGAAAGAGACATCCCAAATCCCTGCGCTCACGCGTCGCGGCGGACTTTAAGTAGCTAGATTTAAAGTTCAATTTAGCGCGCCGTGACGCGTGAGCGCAGGGGGATGGCGAATGTGTCTTTCCCGAGGCGAGATTCGAATAAAGCCCCAGTTTGTACATCATATCTGATCTTGCTAAATAGAGGATAGCCAATCGTTATTTAGGTATACAGGAAATCCCATAATCTCTATATTTACAAACTGGGTCTTGATCCGCCATTGCTGGCATTTTATTTTACAAGATTTCACGGTACGTCCTAAACTTTATGGCTGTCAATCAATGTTTGGGATTTGATTATGCAGATACGATGGATCTGTTATCTAATGAAATGACGCACGCAGCAAGGTCGGTCGGAGATTAGTCTGATAAAGTAATCTAATACCGTATCGTGGATTATATTATATCCATTCTGCCGCCTTGACGAGATTACGGTGTGATATACTCGTACGTATTTATGATTGCAGTTTTGAATTTGAACATTTGCAGTCAAAAACCAGAACAGAAATGGAATCTTATGTTAAAAATCAAGTGATATTAGCTTATTTTTGAAGACACACATTACTTATTCGTCAAATAAAGTCCTCAGATCTGCGACTTTTTACTACGCTTTCCGTCATTATGTTCACACATCCAAAGCCCTAAGAAAACTCATTATATCTCTATTATATTATGATTTACCTTAGTACCAGTCTGTCTCAAAGCTCTGGGACCAATATTTTTTAATTGAATGCTATATTAAAAAATAATTAATTTTCCTACTTTCCTCTCGTCCTTGCTAACTGGTTAAAATAGATATTGTCCCGTAAGGGGGCGTTCATAAAATACGTGAGATGTTTAAGGAGGGGAGGGGGTCGAGGTCGAGGCGTAAGAACGTTGGAGAGAGGGGGGTCTCGGCAAATATCACGCAATTTTTTTTCTGATTGAAACAAAAAAAAACTATTTTGGTCCATTTAATCCAGATTGTACATGCTTAATCTTAAGATTACAGATACAGTACAGAATTAATCTTAAGCGTAATCGTAAATTTACTGAAAATCATATGGACATTTTGGTTCCAATAGTCTCTCTTAAGACCGCGCATGATTCTCCATGGACTGAATTAGAGTAGATATTCTTTTTTTAATCACAGTAGTTACGATTTAAGTAGGTATTCTATTGTTAAATTTTTATTACACTTATAATGAAACTCTCAGCAATATTGATTACTTACTAGTAAATAAAAGCACAACGCATTTTTTTTTTCTTTTTACAATAACAATCCAACGCGTTTACGTAAGAAACCCACATTTTGAAAAATCTCACGTGAGATTGGGGGATGGGGGAGGGACGGACAGAAAATTAAAAAAAACACCTCACGTAATTTATGGTCGCCCCCTAATGTGTGTGTGTTATATACAATACACGTACTTACCTATGATATAATTAGATACCTATTGTTAGTGCACATATGCATAAATTGCTCGCAGGACTGATGGCCGATTCGGCCAGAAAGTTCTGGAGTGGCGTCCGCGAACCGGTAGACGAGCTGTCAGTAGGCCTCCAACAAGATGGAGTGACGACCTTGTAAAGCTCGCGGGAACGCGGTGGATGCGAGTGGCACAGGACCGGTCTGAGTGGAGCGGGCCTTGCGGGAGGCCTATGTCCAGCAGTGGACGTCTAACGGCTGAAATGATGATATGCATATATTAACTACACAGTTAATGTACCTATGCATATCATCATTTCAGCCGTTAGCCATATGTACCTAATGTCATATGTACTGCATATGCACACGCATATACACGTAGGTACTTACTTACATATGACATTCTCAACAGAGAGTGATCCGCTTTCGTGAGTTGCAATATCTGCATCTGTAGTAACTGGCTTTAATTGAGGTGTTACCTGACGGAAATCCGCATTTAACAGGAATGGCGAGATAATTGCGTTTAATTTACGGCCCGGTGTTGATAAACACCGTACATGAACGTAACGAGTCGTTTAGGACAAATTAAGCGGACCTGTAGTGGTCCAAAGGGGGGTGTTTAATTCAAGTTCTTCCTCAAAACTGTACCTTATACATTTCTAAAAGAAAAACCTGTCATGAGTGGCCATTTAAAGGCTCAAAATTTAGTCCATGAACTAACTGGGTACTTTACGTATTTTAGGGTGCTTACTGCTTAATACTTAAATATAACTGGTAAGGTAACTTCGTGCAGTCTTTTGGAAATATTGGTCAGCCTTGTGGTTTCCGTATTGGTAAGTAAACTTTTTGTTCGTATCGAACTCGGAAACTGATCTCGTGTCATATTCATATGTTGGCTTCCGGGAAGGGCACGGCACCACAGAGCAAGTCCATAGACTAGTTGACACTATAGGACAAACGCTCGAAAATAAAAAATACT
Organism: Aethes cnicana; assembly: GCA_963971205.1. NCBI lineage: Eukaryota > Metazoa > Arthropoda > Insecta > Lepidoptera > Tortricidae > Aethes > Aethes cnicana. The sequence continues at coordinate 5,665,597 of OZ020291.1, read as the reverse complement.
GTTCTGCTGTTTTTCTGGACATCGGACAGGCGTTTGACAAGGTCTGGCATGATGGGCTCTTGCACAAAATTAAAAACATACTTCCTCACAGCTTCTTTCTAATTCTGAAATCTTACCTAAATATGAGAAGCTTCGAAGTTAAGCTCAATAATACAACATCCAAATTGGGTCTAATCTTGTCAGGTGTCCCTCAGGGAAGCATACTGGGTCCGACACTTTACCTCATATTTACTGCTGACTTACCAACAAATGACGACACCATTACTGCTACATATGCGGACGATACTGCTCTCTTATCGATAAGCGACAACCACATGATGGCTTCTGCCAAACTCCAACTTCACCTATCTGATGTAGAGAATTGGTTTGATCGTTGGAGAATCAAAGCCAACCAAAGTAAATCTGTACATGTCACGTTCACCTTAAGACGACAGACTTGCCCTCCAATCAAACTATACAATCAGGAAATTCCTCAGGCAGATAGCGCTAAATACCTAGGCATGCATCTGGACCGGCGACTTACCTGGAGAACTCACATATGGAAAAAACGCAAGCAACTTGACGCTAAAATGAGATCTTTGTATTGGCTAGTCGGACGAAACTCCCAGCTCTCGGACACAAGTAAATTGGTTGTTTACAAAACCATTCTTAAACCCATATGGAGTTATGGTATCCAATTATGGGGTACAGCTAGCCATAGCAACATAGAAATACTGGAAAGGTTCCAAAGTAAAACCATACGAACAATGTTAAACATCCCATACTACGTGGCTAACAAATATATATACAGGGACTTAGGTCTTAACACGATTAAGCAAGAGATAGCGGAATATAGCAAGAAATATCAAATAAGACTTAAAGCTCACACAAATGAACTAGCTTCGAAACTGGAGGGAGAAGGAAGCGTCAAGCATATTAGACTGAAAAGACACAGTATAAGTTCCTTGATAAGTAGATTTGAATAAATTCTACCTAAACAGCGCCGAATCGGGAGTGTGGACCAGTGGGGCCACCTTCAAGCGTTACATACAAATACAGTACGGATGTACAAAGAATTGAATGGCTCATTGTGTCCAACACAGATTGCCATGTTGCAGAAAGGGAAAAAAAAAAAAAAAAAAAAAAAAAAATATTCATATGTCATTAAAATTATCTACCGTTTTTTGTTCAAATTTACTATTCTCACCTTCTATAGGTTTATGTTTTACATTTTGTCAACATATCATCGGCTCTATTGATATGTGTTTGCGCAACTTTTATCAGTTAATAACAAGCCAAATTAATTCCTAAATAGCTTGCCTTTTCTTGTAATCAGTCCGAATTTCGCTCGGTGGTAAGATCTAAATTTTACTATAGATGCAATCGGATGTTAAGTATCGATAAATAAATGACCAACTCGTTAATTTGACAGTATAGTATAGGTATCTATAGCAGGCGGGGACATTTAGAAGGACTTTAATAAGTAAGTTTGATTGAATATCCCAAAGAAAGCCCTCAATTTCATAGTGACAATTTAATCACAGAGATATTTCAAATTGACGAGAAGTAGATGATCATCTCATTTCAGCCTAAGGTCGTCCCTACAACTCATTGGAGGTCTATCGACAGCTCGCACTAATTGATAGAAAAAGCACAAGTATTTCCCAGACTCAGTAGAAATGTATCAATAAGCACCTCACATTAACCTACCTCTGTCACGATCATGCTAACGCGTTCGATGCCAATGAAATGTTGATTGCGGTGTTTTAAATTAGATTTAGTTGACAAATAACGGTATTAGGTGTTCGCTCTACATTTCTGGTGCCACAATGCCCGGCTCCAGACGGAAAGTGAAGCTAACGGCAATTTACGTGGGCCGCCTTGTCAGCTTCGTTTCGGCTGGTTTTGACAGTACATAAGATAATGCAACGAGAATAAAATGTTAAGAACGGTAAATCCACTGATGTCACCAAAATAAAATGATTTATTATTACATGGACACAGATATTTACCAGACGCTTTGGACAGTTATTCCGTGACAGTAAGTATGTACCTACTAAAGTAAGGGTAATTTTTTAAACATCGGAAAAATCAATTTGAGGTCAACATACAAATCGAAATAGCATCTTTTCTGAGGTTAGTTAAGCAATAAATAAGACTACGGAGTATATGAACCTTTATTCTGTATGCAGTTTCTCATCTACCCTGTAGGTACAATGTTTGTTTTTCTAAAGAAACACAGGGCCTTTTGTGTATTTTATCAAAACCCGCCCGTGTGGTCCTCCGATAAAACTGCCTACATAACTGTAGCAAACCGCAATGTTGCAAACTCACAATAATATTCACATAATTTGTGGTTTTATTACAAGTGGACTTTTAAGTATCAGATCGTAAAGTTTGGGTGTTGCGTGAAATTGGAACATGTCCTTTTACACGGTTTGTAAATTCGATACATCTACGCCAGGCCCAATACTTTTTTTAAATGGTATAGGCAAATGAGCGCGAAGTCCACCTGATGGTAAGAGTGGTAACTGCGGCCCATGGAAATCGAAATCCTTTGATCCCCCATTAAGAAACCATAAGATCTCGAATGCATTGCCTACCCTAAGGCCTAAGATGGAAGGCCTCTGTGCCAGAAAGCGAGTACTGCTATTTGGCGGCACGTTAGCGGGGAAAGACGGTGGTACCTCCCCGGACGGACTCAGGCCCTACAGCTAGCAACGACAGTGACGACTGTCGTGAGATTTTTGTACAGATATCTCCATAATCATAATCAATTAAAATGATCGCATCTGAATCGGTTGAAGCGTGACGATGTAACAGACAGACAAGACATTAGTGTGGATTATCTGTCTACTGGTAGTGGGGACGATAGGACAGCATGGTTTGCTGCAAATTTCCTGACATGGTATTGTATGAACCAACCAGCTTTAGCGGTCAGGTGGTCTGTGGTTGTGAATGCTCAGCAAGATATGAGCGAACTGACTATTCAGAAACAAATACCACCATGTCCATGTATTATTACTACTACTACTACAGCCTATTTGCGTCCCACTGCTGGGCACAGGCCTCCTCTCATCACGATAGGGTTTGGGCTATAGTCCCCAGTGCGGATTGGGGACTTCACATACATCTTTGAATTACTTCGCAGATACGTGCAAGTTTCCTCACGATGTTTTACTTCACCTAAAAGCTTAGTGGTAAATTCAAATTGAATTTCGCACATAAGTAAAGTTAGAGTGGCGAGCCGAAATCGAACCCCCGACCCTCGGCATGAGAGGCGGTAGGTCGAACCACTAGGCCACCACGGCTTTTTTTACGGCCATACGTATTATTACGTATTGTCAAAATAACATCTTTTGTCCCCAACAACTGGATAGTCTCGCTACAGTTACCTCGGAATTCAGTTTAAAGCATCGTAAATAGGCTGTGGCCACATTGAATGATTGTTGGTCTGTTGTCATTGTGACTGTTCCATTGTCCAACTGCTTCAACTACCTGCGCACATAGGGAAGATATCTGGAGCGAGTAGTGTCACGAAACAGTATAAGTTGACCTTTAAGATGTAAGGCCGAAGGTCGTTATCGTTTGCAATTCAAAAAACGTGCCCAAAATTTAATCCGCAGCTTCTTTTGTCTTTGTCTCTCGCTATGAAGTGATAAACGGCAGTCACCCCCTCGAACCTGGCACAAATGATCACAGTGATAGTTCCAGTTTTAACTATTTAATTTATTTTTTATTTTCCCATTTGTCACAATCATAAACGATTCGAATACTTCCACAAACTCCCATCTCACTCAATGACCCATTTAGAGAAACGAGCTAGATGTGTGTTTGCAACAAGGTTGCATTTTTATCAACTAGGTACCTATAACATGTGAGATACGCGATTTTCAATGGTCACTGTATGGAAGAACGATGTTCAAATCGTATACCTACCTACATAGTAAACGTTTAAACATTTACGCAGCGATTAACAATAATTGCACGAACAATTCATAGTTTAGCCGGCAAGGTCATTGTTCCGTGATTTATTGCGATATTATCGGTCAAAGGTAAAATCATTGAAGTTCAAGGGTTTCTAGAGTTAATACCAATTCAACTGGCATTGATTAAAAAAACATCGAAAGGGTATAGCCGGGTAAGTATGGCCAAACTGCCCTTAGCGAAAAAAAAAATTTCCTTTTACTGGATTATTAACCTTTACATATGTAGTGTTTTCACCAAAAATTAAGCCTCAAATCATTCAGGTTAAAAAGAAAAACGCATAAAAAGAAATAACATTTTTATTTTATTTTAGCCAAAGTACTGATCCGATTTCTTTGTAATTTGGATATGTTGTAAATACAATTAAGGTCGCTTTCTAAAAAATAAAAAAAATAATTATCACTTTAAAAAAAATTGAAAAAAAATGAGTAAACAATTTTTAAAAAAATAAAAAAAATAGGTACGAGATTGCGACAATTACCTTATTTACATATTTTATGTAGAATTTAACAACGTTTAACATATATTTTTTTCAATAACTAAAATCGGGATTAACGGTGTGAAAAATTTGAATTTGTGACAACCCATAACACTTTCTCTTCATACAAGCAAAACCAAGTTGACGATGAAGTATATTTCGAACGCAATCTTAACGAATTTGAATTTAGAATGTGACGTTTTGCACTATAAATTGCTTTTGTGGCTATATATACGGCTGCGGGGTACGCATTTTCCCATACATATATTTGTATTATTTTGCAGTTGTATCAGCGATTCAAATTGTAGCAATATCACAGACGGCGTAATTTTAGTTCATTTACCAAAATAATATTTTTCGTATAAAATCAGAGCACTTTAAAGACACTAACTTTTAATAACTAGTACGTATACGTACACTCACATCTGAAAACTTCGATACGAAAAAAGTGCTAATAATATGTATAGACGACCTTATTGCCCCTATATTAAGGTAGTGTATACATACATATTACCTCATTACCTATTACAACAAAACTTGTTTCTGAATTAAATAATACACACTGTAAATATTAAATTCATAACTTTTAATGATACAAACTTTAAATAAAATTAGTCCTCAATCATCACCACTATCTGATTGGATACTCGTAGTCACATTTAAGCCGTCATTTTTAAAAAGCGTAGTTAGTTTATTGCATTCGGCCGTGTAATTTTTGATAAAAATCTACCGAAAGACAAAAAATATATTATAGCTGCTATGTGTGAGCAACATCCCACGGTTCTAAGACCATTGGCACATTCACAAAAGTGTTGTTCTATGGCGTCTATCCCTGTAGAGTTTGGAGCATATTAAATGAAGCATTTGTAGATCCTTTTCGAAATGTGCCGAGAATGCACTTGTATTTTTGTCGCATCTTTAACGTAAGCGACATTTAGATTGCCGCTCTCATCCAGTATCTCGGCTAAGTAAGATATTGCTTGGCCAAACTGGTAACTGCCAGTAAAGAGAAGCTTCATTTCAGCTTCTGTCAATTGTGGAAAGTCCAGGATATCAGTGGACGAAAAATCACGGAAAGGATTTTTTTTTCTGAGCCAACCTTTTTCTTCTACTTATACCAAAGCTAAAAGCCAGTTAAACGGCAGTAAAGAGGCATAATTCCTACGAATGCTGCTTAATCACAAACGATTGCTTACTACTACTACTACCTACTGCAGCCTATTTGCGTCCCACTGCTGGGCACAGGCCTCCTCTCATCACGAGAGGGTTTGGGCTATAGTCCCCACTCGGGCCCAGTGCGGATTGGGGACTTCACACACATCTTTGAATTACTTCGCAGATGCATGCAGGTTTCCTCACGATGTTTTTCTTCACCGAAAATCTCTGTGGTAAATTCAAATTGAATTTCGCACATTAAGTAATCTTAGAGGTGCGAGCCGGCGGTAGGTCGAACCACTAGGCCACCACGGCTTCCTACATTTTCCGCCAAGGAGTAATGACTTTCTTCTTCGAAATACTGTGTCACGTATCTTCGTAGTTGTAGACAAATATTATACAACGATTTCACGTGGTATTTTTTTCGAAAAAAGTTTTTTTATTGGTTCATATTTATTCAACGAAGGAACAGACATCTTGAAATCGTTATTCGTTAACGCTCAGTATAAAATAAAATTCGATCCATTCTCCCGTTCTCGCCTTTTTTTATCCTCTTAATGCCTAATCCCTAGCCGCATACAGCCACGGATTTTATTAAGGTCCGCACTCAGTAAAATAAGTCACGTTCCAAATTCAAAATGCATTGGGATTGTTGGGAATATAACTTCATAGTGTAATGCGTAGAAGTTATGTATTGTTTGAAAATAATGTATGGGATGTCACAAATTCGAATTTTTCACACCGTTAATCCCGATTTTAGTTATTAAAAAAAATATATGTTAAACGTTGTTAAATTCTACATAAAATATGTAAATTAGGTAATTGTCGCAATCTCGTACCTATTTTTTTTATTTTTTTAAAAATTATTTACTCATTTTTTTTCAATTTTTTTTATAGTGATAATTCATTTTTTTATTTTTTGGAAAGCGACCTTAATTTTATCTACAACATATCCAAATTACAAAGAAATGGGATCAGTACTTTGGCTAAAATAAAATAAAAATGTTATTTCTTTTTATGCGTTTTTCTTTTTAACCTGAATGATTTGAGGCTTAATTTTTGGTGAAAACACTACATATGTAAAGGTTAATAATCCAGTAAAAGGAAATTATTTTTTTCGCTAAGGGCAGTTTGGCCATACTTACCCGGCTATACCCTTTGTTCGTTCCTTTCAACGAAAATCTCGGAAATTCTGACACCTTCACAATCTTCTTGGTTCATTTTATTAGCTGGCAGGACTGGATGGAGCCAGAAAGTTCTCGAGTAGCGTTCGCGCATTGGGAGACTCTGTCGGTAGGTAGACCTCCAACAGTTGGAGCGAGGAAGGTCGCAGGAATAGGTATGCTGGATGAGTAGTATATTATTGTATGTTCTGGACCACCCTTATTTGCGGTTGTGAATTGAAGTCGTGGTTAGGGAATGTATGTAGTTAGTATGGAGGCCGGATACTGATAACAGTTTACCAACCGCAAAATAGCAAGTTAACTTTGTAAAATTCTTATTCATATATATATTGGGTTAGAATACTGGACCAGTCTTGTGCGGTTGGTAAATTGTAGTTAGTATGGGGGCTGGGTACTGGTGGCAGTTTACCAACCGCAAAATAGCAAGTTAACTTTGTTTTATTTATTTATATATTGAGTTGGAATACTGGACCAGTCTTTTGCGGTTGGTAAATTGTAGTTAGTATGGGGGTTGGGTATTGATAGCAGTTTACCAACCGCAAAATAGCAAGTTACCTTTGTATTCTATTTATTCATATATTGAGTTTGAATACTGGCTCACTCTTTTGCGGTTGGTAAATTGTAGTTAGTATGGAGGTTGGGTACTGATAGCAGTTTACCAACTGCATAATAGACGTATAGCTTGGTTTTCAAATATAAAATGTGTTTTAGTTACAATAACCTACAACTTGGTAAATTGAGGCGGAGGCTGACGTCACATGCCGACGTCACATGCTGTTATCTATTAAACTAAGCGGATGTTGCCCGGCTGCGAGCAGCGTCATCTACATCGAAACCTACATCTATTAACTAATTAAGTTTAGTATTAGTTCATAGCCTCTCTACTAGAGGGCGCGCGGTCGGGGGCGATGAGTGTTCGAAGACGTTTCTAGAGATAGGGCCGGGGGCGGTGGCGGTGACGTGAAATCTGGAGACGTTTCTAGAGATAGGGCCGAAGACGGTGACGGTGCGAGATCCTAGAGGGCGCGCGGTCAGGTCGAGAAGTGTTCGAAGACGTTTCTAGAGATTCTATGAAGAGGAGTTACAACCTGCTAAACACCTAGATGCTTGCTCAATTGAGAAAAATTCTAAGACCTACAGGTAAAAAATTCATCTATTATAGTCAAACTATGGAAATTTAGGCGGCTGATTAAGGCGCGCGCTCCTAACCTCTTACCATTGCTCTCCCAACTAAAACTGCTATCAATACCCAGCCCCCATACTAACTACAATTTACCAACTGCAAAATAGCAAGTTAACTTTGTATTCTATTTATTTATATATTGAGTTGGAATACTGGACCAGTCTTTTGCGGTTGGTAAATTGTAGTTGGTATGGAGGCTGGGTACTGATAGCAGTTTACCAACTGCATAATAGATGTATAGCTTGGTTTTCAAATATAAAATGTGTTTTAGTTACAATATATAACTTGGTAAAAACATTAAAGAGCGTCGGGTTCACTGTGTTACAAGCGATAAAAGTTATCGCTGACGCCCACATCCTTTGCCATTCAGCGGTGGTCAGCATGATCATTAAACAAGTGGAGGAGCGTTAGTTAAGTACGTGCGTGTGGTTGATAAAATATACTAGCTAAATGGAGAGAATTATCGAGATTTGCATACGAAAATGGATGGGTAACAAGGGAATACAATACAATCTGGAGTCGGGAGCACCTTCGGAAACTTCTCTCCAATTTATGAACTGTATAGAGACTCCCACCCCGGACATCGACGTTGGTAAATGGCAAGCAGCGCGTGAGGAGCTGCGGGAAGTGTTGAGGCGGTACCTCACAGAAGATAGATGCATCGCCCTACACTCGAGTTATTGTGCAGAGGGGCTGTTGCAGGAAATTCTAAGGAAACATGGAATTAGAACATTCCTCTCCGTACCCATCAAACAAAGAACTCTAATCTACCAGGATGATTCCATATGGTTTATGGAGGTTTCCAATCCGAAAAAGGGGAAAAAGGTGTTCATGTTTTTAAACTTCTAAAAATTAGTATAAATACAGCTTTAGTGATGACGGCTTTCAAGTGAATCATTTGAATCAATCAGTGGAGAGTACACGTATCGCTCGAAAATATTAATAACAATTAATAGAAAACTACAAGAAAAAATGGTTCATTACTGCTGTTGGTTGAAATGTATCGAGTGCCCCAATACTCAAATCGATGGAATCGCGTGTGACGTGTGCCGCGCGTATAACTACTGTCATTGCAGATGTGCTACATACATGGTTAAAAACAAAAGACGCTGTAAAATTGAAGAAGAAATAGATAATTTCATGAGTATTGAACAAAAGTTGATAGTTGCTGTATGTTCCCAGCATGATTTTGAAGCTGGTCTAGAGTATTTAGATAAAATGCGTGAAAAATTAATCCAATTAAAGACAAGTGATGTAGATTTTTAAATTAAAAAAAAAACGCTTTTTTCTTTTCACAAAAATATTGTTTTATTTCATAATCATAAGTGTGTTATTTTGTAATGACCCCACGCCAACGTATTGCTGGTACTGTTTTTATAATATACCTCTTTTCATCCTTACCACATAGGACTTTTTTCTTTTTTATCTGTCTCGTCATCGTAAAAATTCTTACTTAGATCTAAACATTCATAATACCTATCGAAATTAAGTTTTCTAACGACAGCTGCGCTCACCCCTTTATTTTTCATGATGTAAACACCATCTTTATGATTATCATCACCCTCTAGAGTGTAGGCATACATCTTGGAGCGTAGGCCGACGAAGCTCCGCATAATCCTACCATTGTTTTCATCCTTCATCATACCCACAACTTTTTTATTGATTTGAGGTAAGCCGTAGACATTATCTTTAGAAAAATCTGAAGTGTCGAATCTTTTTTCCAAGTCTGGTTTGATGTCTTCATAAAAGTTATTTGTTTTAATGTTATAAACAAAGGAGTCGGTATCAGTGTATAAAAGGCTAACGTTCTCACCATACTTAGGAACCATATAATCATAGTGAAAAGCGTACATTGACAATTTACTCAGTTCTAGGATTGTATGAGTTCTTAGCTGATGTTAAGGAACGAAGCATCAAGCTGATTAAACGTAAACAAACGGAGCTGAAGAGCGCGGTTAAGGTGAACCTCGAGCCGAGTATACTAAGTGGATAGCTGTAAAGGGGGTGAGGAGGAGGAGCCGGAAGAAGTATCAGAAATAAAATCGTTTAATACGTGTAATAAGGTGTTACTGTTAGACGATGGTGATAATATGAATAATTTTTATGATTCGTTTGTTAGCGTAATTACAACTAAGGCGGATGAATTCCAGGAACGCGATAGTGGGTGGGCGATAAGCAGGGTGTTGTATATGGAGGTAAATATAAATAAATTCAGACCTCTCAAAGGATCCAGCTATGTGCCACTACCAATCTGGGTGCAGAAGAAACGCGCTTGTGTAAATGTTAAAAATTCAGATGATGCCTGCTTCGCGTGGTCGATTGTTAGTGCCCTATATCCAGCAGCAAACCATAGCGACCGACTCGCCTCGTATCCGCATTATAAGAAAGTATTAAATCTCAGCGGAATAACATTCCCAGTATCGCTCGAGGGCGTTAAACGTTTCGAGATTCAAAACAATTTAAGCATTAACGTTTACGAAAATTGATGGTAGAACGATCGCGGGACCGATATACCATACCCAACAGAAGCGTGAAAAACACATTAACCTACTGCTCATTGAGTGCGGGGAAAGCTCACATTATTGTTGGATGAAAAAATTATCAGGTTTAATATCCTCTCAGTTATCGAGCGATGGACATAGATTATATGTATGCGATAGCTGTTTGTTAACATTTCGGGATAATAATAAATTAATGAAACATATGAAAGAAGGTTGTTCACATATCAAAACAACACTTCCAACACCTGAGGATAATATATTAAAATTTAGAAATTTTAAAAACCGCATGCGAGCGCCGGTAGTAGTGTATACCGATTTTGAAGCGATATTATTACCCATCAGCGGTTGCGAGCCTAGTAATTTATCATCGTACACAGCGGCTTATCAATTACATGTGCCATATAGCTACGGGTATTTCATAAAGTGCTCGTACGATGATTCACAGTCGAAATTCATTACATACCGAGGGGTGGATTGTATTGAAGAATTTCTTAAATCTTTAGAGAAAGAGTTAGCCCCATACGTTGAAAGAATATCGCAAATAGTACCCATGATCCCCTTAACACCGGAGCAGGAGCAGCTAGTTTATACTGCTGTGAATTGCCACATTTGTGGGGAGCTACTTGGCGAGGATAGAGTACGTGATCATGACCACACGAGCGTTTCTTAGAGGAATTTGTCATAACAGCTGTAATTTAAACTTTAAAATAAACCCTATTATTCCTATAATTATCCATAACTTATCAAAATATGATTCACATTTTCTTATAAAAAAATTAAGTGGATATAATGTAAACATACTACCTATGTAACAAGGAAAACTTTATTTCTATTACATCGGCGAAACATGGAAGTTTGAACTTTGATCTTAGATTTATAGACTCTTATAGATTCCTAGCATCCAGTCTCGATAAACTAGCGAGCAATCTAGAATCATACCAGTTTACGGAAATAAAAGCACATTGTACAGAACATTCAGAGTTGTTGATGAGGAAGGGGGTATTCCCCTATGATTATGTTAACTCGCTCAGTAACAAGTTGAGCCAATGCTGTGGAAAATATGCTGAAGCGAATAATAAACATATGGTAGACTATGATCCGAGTAAACCCCCTAGTTACATTATATATCTAGATGCTAACAACCAGTACGGGTGGGCTATGAGTCAGCCTTTACCCTTAAAACATTTCCGATGGCTTTCCGAAGAAGAGATTAATAATTTTAAGGTGATAGAAATCCCTGCTAACAGTCCTACAGGATATATACTCGAAGTAGACTTCGATTACCCCGCGCATTTACATGAATTACATGGGGAGTTATGCTTCTGCCCTGAAAACCGGATACCGGATATAGCCACTGCAACAACGTCGAAACTATTATCAACCCTCCATAATAAATACAAATATGTTATACATTATATAAATTTAATTCAGGCTATAAACGCTGGACTCAAACTCTTAAAAATTCATCGAATTTTAGAATTCAAACAAAGCCCTTGGCTTAAGATGTACATTGATCTGAACACCTCGCTGCGGACAGAAGCTAAAAGTTCGTTTGAGAAGGACTTCTATAAATTAATGAATAACGCCGTGTTTGGTAAAACAATGGAGAATGTTGATAAAAGGGTGAATGTAAGATTAGTTAATAGTTGGGAGAGCAATGGTAAGAGGTTAGGAGCGCGCGCCTTAATCAGCCGCCTAAATTTCCATAGTTTGACTATAATAGATGAAAATTTGAGCGTTATACAGATGAATCGTAATAATGTTAAATATGATAAGCCTATATATGTAGGGTTTACTGTGTTAGAGCTCAGCAAAACTTTAATGTACAACTTTCATTATAACTATATGTTACCTAAATATGGTGAAAATATAAGGTTGTTATATACAGATACTGATTCATTTATATACCATATTAAAACAGATGACTTATGCTGACATCAAGCCAGAGTTGGAAGCCCGGTTTGATACCTCGGACTTTTTAGAGAATAATGTGTACGGCTTGCCTCGAGTAAATAAAAAGGTAGTAGGTATGTTCAAAGATGAGAGTTCTAATACTATTATCACAGATTTTATAGGGATTAGATCAAAATGCTATTATATAAGGAAAGAAAATGATGATGAGATTAAGAAAATTAAGGGTATAAAAAGGAGTGTAGTGAAAAATGAGATATCCCAAAACGACTTTTTAGAGTGTGTAAATAATAATATCGCACGATGCATACAATTCATAGTAGAAAGCATGAGCTTTATTCAGAAACGATGAATAAGATTGCATTAAAAAACTATGATGATAAGAGATTTACTAAACCAGACAATCGGTACGAGACTCTAGCATGGGGGTATAAATTGATTGAAAAATATTATTTCATATAGACTATCTGAATATCGATAGCATTATAAGTAGTTATATTTAATAAAAACATATGTAAGTTAGAATAAGCATTGCATATAAGGAAAACATGCATTCAAATGAATTTCTAAGTGTATATAGAGAGTTATTTATAATAAATTATGATTTTCAACCATATCGTTTTACTTTATCCTCTAACCCTTTATACACCATTACTCATAGCATAAGCTTTTTCTCAGATTCGGGTTTGATGAGTCCATTTATGGGCTTATCGGTGTTTCAAGTTGTTTTTTCCCCCGTTTCTAACTATTTAAAACTTGTGATTAGCGAGGGAAAGATAAAATTTGTCGGCCGCCCACTACGGCTGGTGTGTTGATAATAGGGCCGGTAATATCAGGCGCGTTTATATGTATGTATGACTCTCTCTACTACGTAAACACCTTACTTCGAGGTGGTAGTATAACAGACAACTGTTGAGAGCTGGTGGTAGTAGGAGGTGGGGGTAGACTCATCTATTCAACGGCATCAGTAAACAGCATCAGCATCAACCAACAGACCCCCCTTTTATAACCGACCAGTTTAATCCCTCATCTGATCATAGCTGATCCTCTTAGCTGATCAGCTATTAAAAGCCGTTAATTCTCCGCTATCACGAGAAGCAGCGGGAGTATTCGAGTCCTGCATACGCCTCTGTATGCGTCTATGGATCGGTATGCGTATAGCTCATCTCATCTAATCATTTAATAATATCAACCACGTTTATATGTATGACTCTCTCTACTACGTAAACACCTTACTTCGAGGTGGTAGTATAACAGACAACTGTTGAGAGCTGGTGGTAGTAGGAGGTGGGGGTAGACTCATCTATTCAACGGTATCAGTAAACAGCATCAGCATCAACCAACAGACCCCCCTTTTATAACCGTCCAGTTTAATCCCTCATCTGATCATAGCTGATCCACGGATCGGCCGGTATGCATATATGGATCAGTATGCGTCTTAGTATGCGTCTACGGATCGGTATGCGTCTACGGATCGGTATGCGTCAGTATGCGTCTCGGTATGCGTCTACGGATCGGTATGCGTGTATGGATC
>OZ020291.1:5584622-5651485 GCA_963971205.1 Aethes cnicana | reverse complement strand
TACTGATACCGTTGAATAGATGAGTCTACCCCCACCTCCTACTACCACCAGCTCTCAACAGTTGTCTGTTATACTACCACCTCGAAGTAAGGTGTTTACGTAGTAGAGAGAGTCATACATATAAACGTGGTTGATATTATTAAATGATTAGATGAGATGAGCTATACGCATACCGATCCATAGACGCATACAGAGGCGTATGCAGGACTCGAATACTCCCGCTGCTTCTCGTGATAGCGGAGAATTAACGGCTTTTAATAGCTGATCAGCTAAGAGGATCAGCTATGATCAGATGAGGGATTAAACTGGTCGGTTATAAAAGGGGGGTCTGTTGGTTGATGCTGATGCTGTTTACTGATGCCGTTGAATAGATGAGTCTACCCCCACCTCCTACTACCACCAGCTCTCAACAGTTGTCTGTTATACTACCACCTCGAAGTAAGGTGTTTACGTAGTAGAGAGAGTCATACATACATATAAACGCGCCTGATATTACCGGCCCTATTATCAACACACCAGCCGTAGTGGGCGGCCGACAAATTTTATCTTTCCCTCGCTAATCACAAGTTTTAAATAGTTAGAAACGGGGGAAAAAACAACTTGAAACACCGATAAGCCCATAAATGGACTCATCAAACCCGAATCTGAGAAAAAGCTTATGCTATGAGTAATGGTGTATAAAGGGTTAGAGGATAAAGTAAAACGATATGGTTGAAAATCATAATTTATTATAAATAACTCTCTATATACACTTAGAAATTCATTTGAATGCATGTTTTCCTTATATGCAATGCTTATTCTAACTTACATATGTTTTTATTAAATATAACTACTTATAATGCTATCGATATTCAGATAGTCTATATGAAATAATATTTTTCAATCAATTTATACCCCCATGCTAGAGTCTCGTACCGATTGTCTGGTTTAGTAAATCTCTTATCATCATAGTTTTTTAATGCAATCTTATTCATCGTTTCTGAATAAAGCTCATGCTTTCTACTATGAATTGTATGCATCGTGCGATATTATTATTTACACACTCTAAAAAGTCGTTTTGGGATATCTCATTTTTCACTACACTCCTTTTTATACCCTTAATTTTCTTAATCTCATCATCATTTTCTTTCCTTATATAATAGCATTTTGATCTAATCCCTATAAAATCTGTGATAATAGTATTAGAACTCTCATCTTTGAACATACCTACTACCTTTTTATTTACTCGAGGCAAGCCGTACACATTATTCTCTAAAAAGTCCGAGGTATCAAACCGGGCTTCCAACTCTGGCTTGATGTCAGCATAAGTCATCTGTTTTAATATGGTATATAAATGAATCAGTATCTGTATATAACAACCTTATATTTTCACCATATTTAGGTAACATATAGTTATAATGAAAGTTGTACATTAAAGTTTTGCTGAGCTCTAACACAGTAAACCCTACATATATAGGCTTATCATATTTAACATTATTACGATTCATCTGTATAACGCTCAAATTTTCATCTATTATAGTCAAACTATGGAAATTTAGGCGGCTGATTAAGGCGCGCGCTCCTAACCTCTTACCATTGCTCTCCCAACTATTAACTAATCTTACATTCACCCTTTTATCAACATTCTCCATTGTTTTACCAAACACGGCGTTATTCATTAATTTATAGAAGTCCTTCTCAAACGAACTTTTAGCTTCTGTCCGCAGCGAGGTGTTCAGATCAATGTACATCTTAAGCCAAGGGCTTTGTTTGAATTCTAAAATTCGATGAATTTTTAAGAGTTTGAGTCCAGCGTTTATAGCCTGAATTAAATTTATATAATGTATAACATATTTGTATTTATTATGGAGGGTTGATAATAGTTTCGACGTTGTTGCAGTGGCTATATCCGGTATCCGGTTTTCAGGGCAGAAGCATAACTCCCCATGTAATTCATGTAAATGCGCGGGGTAATCGAAGTCTACTTCGAGTATATATCCTGTAGGACTGTTAGCAGGGATTTCTATCACCTTAAAATTATTAATCTCTTCTTCGGAAAGCCATCGGAAATGTTTTAAGGGTAAAGGCTGACTCATAGCCCACCCGTACTGGTTGTTAGCATCTAGATATATAATGTAACTAGGGGGTTTACTCGGATCATAGTCTACCATATGTTTATTATTCGCTTCAGCATATTTTCCACAGCATTGGCTCAACTTGTTACTGAGCGAGTTAACATAATCATAGGGGAATACCCCCTTCCTCATCAACAACTCTGAATGTTCTGTACAATGTGCTTTTATTTCCGTAAACTGGTATGATTCTAGATTGCTCGCTAGTTTATCGAGACTGGATGCTAGGAATCTATAAGAGTCTATAAATCTAAGATCAAAGTTCAAACTTCCATGTTTCGCCGATGTAATAGAAATAAAGTTTTCCTTGTTACATAGGTAGTATGTTTACATTATATCCACTTAATTTTTTTATAAGAAAATGTGAATCATATTTTGATAAGTTATGGATAATTATAGGAATAATAGGGTTTATTTTAAAGTTTAAATTACAGCTGTTATGACAAATTCCTCTAAGAAACGCTCGTGTGGTCATGATCACGTACTCTATCCTCGCCAAGTAGCTCCCCACAAATGTGGCAATTCACAGCAGTATAAACTAGCTGCTCCTGCTCCGGTGTTAAGGGGATCATGGGTACTATTTGCGATATTCTTTCAACGTATGGGGCTAACTCTTTCTCTAAAGATTTAAGAAATTCTTCAATACAATCCACCCCTCGGTATGTAATGAATTTCGACTGTGAATCGTCGTACGAGCACTTTATGAAATACCCGTAGCTATATGGCACATGTAATTGATAAGCCGCTGTGTACGATGATAAATTACTAGGCTCGCAACCGCTGATGGGTAATAATATCGCTTCAAAATCGGTATACACTACTACCGGCGCTCGCATGCGGTTTTTAAAATTTCTAAATTTTAATATATTATCCTCAGGTGTTGGAAGTGTTGTTTTGATATGTGAACAACCTTCTTTCATATGTTTCATTAATTTATTATTATCCCGAAATGTTAACAAACAGCTATCGCATACATATAATCTATGTCCATCGCTCGATAACTGAGAGGATATTAAACCTGATAATTTTTTCATCCAACAATAATGTGAGCTTTCCCCGCACTCAATGAGCAGTAGGTTAATGTGTTTTTCACGCTTCTGTTGGGTATGGTATATCGGTCCCGCGATCGTTCTACCATCAATTTTCGTAAACGTTAATGCTTAAATTGTTTTGAATCTCGAAACGTTTAACGCCCTCGAGCGATACTGGGAATGTTATTCCGCTGAGATTTAATACTTTCTTATAATGCGGATACGAGGCGAGTCGGTCGCTATGGTTTGCTGCTGGATATAGGGCACTAACAATCGACCACGCGAAGCAGGCATCATCTGAATTTTTAACATTTACACAAGCGCGTTTCTTCTGCACCCAGATTGGTAGTGGCACATAGCTGGATCCTTTGAGAGGTCTGAATTTATTTATATTTACCTCCATATACAACACCCTGCTTATCGCCCACCCACTATCGCGTTCCTGGAATTCATCCGCCTTAGTTGTAATTACGCTAACAAACGAATCATAAAAATTATTCATATTATCACCATCGTCTAACAGTAACACCTTATTACACGTATTAAACGATTTTATTTCTGATACTTCTTCCGGCTCCTCCTCCTCACCCCCTTTACAGCTATCCACTTAGTATACTCGGCTCGAGGTTCACCTTAACCGCGCTCTTCAGCTCCGTTTGTTTACGTTTAATCAGCTTGATGCTTCGTTCCTTAACATCAGCTAAGAACTCATACAATCCTAGAACTGAGTAAATTGTCAATGTACGCTTTTCACTATGATTATATGGTTCCTAAGTATGGTGAGAACGTTAGCCTTTTATACACTGATACCGACTCCTTTGTTTATAACATTAAAACAAATAACTTTTATGAAGACATCAAACCAGACTTGGAAAAAAGATTCGACACTTCAGATTTTTCTAAAGATAATGTCTACGGCTTACCTCAAATCAATAAAAAAGTTGTGGGTATGATGAAGGATGAAAACAATGGTAGGATTATGCGGAGCTTCGTCGGCCTACGCTCCAAGATGTATGCCTACACTCTAGAGGGTGATGATAATCATAAAGATGGTGTTTACATCATGAAAAATAAAGGGGTGAGCGCAGCTGTCGTTAGAAAACTTAATTTCGATAGGTATTATGAATGTTTAGATCTAAGTAAGAATTTTTACGATGACGAGACAGATAAAAAAGAAAAAAGTCCTATGTGGTAAGGATGAAAAGAGGTATATTATAAAAACAGTACCAGCAATACGTTGGCGTGGGGTCATTACAAAATAACACACTTATGATTATGAAATAAAACAATATTTTTGTGAAAAGAAAAAAGCGTTTTTTTTTTAATTTAAAAATCTACATCACTTGTCTTTAATTGGATTAATTTTTCACGCATTTTATCTAAATACTCTAGACCAGCTTCAAAATCATGCTGGGAACATACAGCAACTATCAACTTTTGTTCAATACTCATGAAATTATCTATTTCTTCTTCAATTTTACAGCGTCTTTTGTTTTTAACCATGTATGTAGCACATCTGCAATGACAGTAGTTATACGCGCGGCACACGTCACACGCGATTCCATCGATTTGAGTATTGGGGCACTCGATACATTTCAACCAACAGCAGTAATGAACCATTTTTTCTTGTAGTTTTCTATTAATTGTTATTAATATTTTCGAGCGATACGTGTACTCTCCACTGATTGATTCAAATGATTCACTTGAAAGCCGTCATCACTAAAGCTGTATTTATACTAATTTTTAGAAGTTTAAAAACATGAACACCTTTTTCCCCTTTTTCGGATTGGAAACCTCCATAAACCATATGGAATCATCCTGGTAGATTAGAGTTCTTTGTTTGATGGGTACGGAGAGGAATGTTCTAATTCCATGTTTCCTTAGAATTTCCTGCAACAGCCCCTCTGCACAATAACTCGAGTGTAGGGCGATGCATCTATCTTCTGTGAGGTACCGCCTCAACACTTCCCGCAGCTCCTCACGCGCTGCTTGCCATTTACCAACGTCGATGTCCGGGGTGGGAGTCTCTATACAGTTCATAAATTGGAGAGAAGTTTCCGAAGGTGCTCCCGACTCCAGATTGTATTGTATTCCCTTGTTACCCATCCATTTTCGTATGCAAATCTCGATAATTCTCTCCATTTAGCTAGTATATTTTATCAACCACACGCACGTACTTAACTAACGCTCCTCCACTTGTTTAATGATCATGCTGACCACCGCTGAATGGCAAAGGATGTGGGCGTCAGCGATAACTTTTATCGCTTGTAACACAGTGAACCCGACGCTCTTTAATGTTTTTACCAAGTTATATATTGTAACTAAAACACATTTTATATTTGAAAACCAAGCTATACATCTATTATGCAGTTGGTAAACTGCTATCAGTACCCAGCCTCCATACCAACTACAATTTACCAACCGCAAAAGACTGGTCCAGTATTCCAACTCAATATATAAATAAATAGAATACAAAGTTAACTTGCTATTTTGCAGTTGGTAAATTGTAGTTAGTATGGGGGCTGGGTATTGATAGCAGTTTTAGTTGGGAGAGCAATGGTAAGAGGTTAGGAGCGCGCGCCTTAATCAGCCGCCTAAATTTCCATAGTTTGACTATAATAGATGAATTTTTTACCTGTAGGTCTTAGAATTTTTCTCAATTGAGCAAGCATCTAGGTGTTTAGCAGGTTGTAACTCCTCTTCATAGAATCTCTAGAAACGTCTTCGAACACTTCTCGACCTGACCGCGCGCCCTCTAGGATCTCGCACCGTCACCGTCTTCGGCCCTATCTCTAGAAACGTCTCCAGATTTCACGTCACCGCCACCGCCCCCGGCCCTATCTCTAGAAACGTCTTCGAACACTCATCGCCCCCGACCGCGCGCCCTCTAGTAGAGAGGCTATGAACTAATACTAAACTTAATTAGTTAATAGATGTAGGTTTCGATGTAGATGACGCTGCTCGCAGCCGGGCAACATCCGCTTAGTTTAATAGATAACAGCATGTGACGTCGGCATGTGACGTCAGCCTCCGCCTCAATTTACCAAGTTGTAGGTTATTGTAACTAAAACACATTTTATATTTGAAAACCAAGCTATACGTCTATTATGCAGTTGGTAAACTGCTATCAGTACCCAACCTCCATACTAACTACAATTTACCAACCGCAAAAGAGTGAGCCAGTATTCAAACTCAATATATGAATAAATAGAATACAAAGGTAACTTGCTATTTTGCGGTTGGTAAACTGCTATCAATACCCAACCCCCATACTAACTACAATTTACCAACCGCAAAAGACTGGTCCAGTATTCCAACTCAATATATAAATAAATAAAACAAAGTTAACTTGCTATTTTGCGGTTGGTAAACTGCCACCAGTACCCAGCCCCCATACTAACTACAATTTACCAACCGCACAAGACTGGTCCAGTATTCTAACCCAATATATATATGAATAAGAATTTTACAAAGTTAACTTGCTATTTTGCGGTTGGTAAACTGTTATCAGTATCCGGCCTCCATACTAACTACATACATTCCCTAACCACGACTTCAATTCACAACCGCAAATAAGGGTGGTCCAGAACATACAATAATATACTACTTGGATGCCAGTGACACGACAAGACCCGCTTGAGTGGCGAGCCTCGGGGGAGACCTATATGTCAGTTGTAGACGTCTTTTATCTGACATGATGATGGACGCAGAAACGTGATCGAGAATCTAAATATGAGGATGAAAGCAGAAGATGGCTAAAAAGTATGAAGATACTACTTCACTACATAAGTAGTATAAAACAAAGTCGCTTTTTCTGTCCCTATAATTATCCCTATGTATGCTTAAATCTTTAAAACTACGCAACAGATTTTGATGCGGATAGAGTGTTTCAAGAGGAAGGTTTTCGTATATAATTTGTTATAGATTAACGCTCAATTCCCGCGGGAACGCTATAACCGAATTCCACGCGGACGAAGTCGCGGGCAGAAGCTAGTATATTATAAAAGGTACTTGAAGTAGTGTAGTAATACGTAAGTGAATAGGTACATAGAATAATAAATGTTTGTTTATGTTTAAAGTACACGAACTGCATGACTGTATGTACCCGTGCAAGGAGGCGGCCTGTCTAGTTATCTTATCGAATGTATAAACTGTGTTTATTATGATCTTACGCAGAACCGTGATTGTGCACATGACCTCATCTGCAATCGGCACTAGGGTTGCCATCTACTAAAATGAAAAAGCCGGACTTTGCCCAGAAAAAAGCCGGACATTTCACCCTAAAAGCCTGACATCACCACAACTAAAATCCAAACACAACTCTTATATTTTGAATTAAATGAATCCCTTTTGCATCCGGAATGAAGCCCCTTCCTTGGAATTACAAAATAATATTCTGCCAAGTAATTTTAGTAGTTCCTATAATAAAATTCTACATTAGAAAGTGATTTCAAACTTGAGTTTTGTTTGCGTCCGTCCTCGTAGCCATAGATTTCGGCGACTCATAGCTTCGCTTGTGGCGCTGACAAAAAGCCAAACTAAAGCCGGACAGGCCGGACATAT
Source organism: Aethes cnicana (assembly GCA_963971205.1). Lineage (NCBI taxonomy): Eukaryota > Metazoa > Arthropoda > Insecta > Lepidoptera > Tortricidae > Aethes > Aethes cnicana. The sequence continues at coordinate 5,643,780 of OZ020291.1, read as the reverse complement.
AAATATTTGGCCGGACACAACTAGAAAAAGCCAGACATGTCCGGCTAAATACAAACAGATGGCAACCCTAATCGGCACGTCTTGACTGTACGTAAGAGTAGGTACCTAGCAGAAATATGAGTTTTAAATACTCTGCATAATTAAGTATATCATGGGCCACCACCACCACAACAGCCTCTATTTCCATCCCACTGCTGGGCACAGGCCTCCTCTCTCTCATCGAAAAGCTTAGTGGAAAATTGGAGTAGAATTTCGCACATAAGTAAACTTAGAGGTGCAAGCCGGAATCGAACCCCTGACTCACATCATGCGAGGCGGAGGTCGAACCACTAGGGCATATATCATGGGGCATGACCATATTACCCGGTGGGGAGCATGCGTCCAGCTTCCGACCCCCCACCACAGATTAATAAATAGTTTTACTACCCCCACCCCTCAGTACGCCTATGTTGAAGCACAGAATAAGTAATAGTACTAACGCTCTCGCTCTTCGCTCAGACGAGAATAATGTAACAATACGACGGCCAATTATTATCAGTAATCTAGACCACCAGGAAACTTTATCGGAAACATTGTCTGATCCAGATCCAGAACCCGATTTCCTTTCGGCTACGCTACTAGATGATTCCACGCGTAGCCTTCCAAATGTATCAACCGTAGACAGCTCTCAAGTAAACGAATTGCATGATGAAATATCCAGCCTCAAGGCTCAACTAGCCAGTGCTCATGAGGAAATAGACCGGCTTAACTTAGAAGTCACGGGCCTGCAGGGCAAGCTATCTGATCAACAGAAAAAGATGGACATTTATAAAAGAATTCTTAACGACAAGGGACCAGTCGTCCGTAAATCAACTCCCGTAAAGAAAATACAATTGCTCAACAGTAGCGTCTCGCAACATACTCCACTTGATAGCGACGACGACACCCCTAAATTTCTTTCGCCTGCACGATCTAATCATAATCCTCAATCACCAAGAAGAATGGCGGCTGCTGAAAATAATTCAGAATGTCATAACATGACACCAGCACAAGCACTTCACAATAAGGAAGATTGCGTGTCTGCAGATACGAGTACGAGTAGAAACAAAGCAAATATTTGTATAAGGCAAATATGTTTTATTAGTAATAATAATGCCAACAAAATCCTACTGATCGCTGAGAGAACTTTCGGAGCGGATGATATTTGTCACTATATAAAATCAGGAGCCGGAATTTACTACATACTAGATGATATTGACTCGAAAATCAAGGATTTTTCGATGTCTGACTATTGCGTTCTTTTCATTGGTGCTGCGGATTTTGAAAACACGCAAGACTATCATGAACTTGTTACTTTTATGAAGGAAAAGTTACAAAGTATCAATCACACGAATGTAATTGTCTGCCTACCCACATTCAAGTTGTCAAAATTTGGAACAATTTTCAATAGGCGCGTTGAATTGTTCAACAATATATTGTATAGAGATATTTGCATGTAGGTACGGCTACGCATAATTATCTTATCGATAGTAACAAAAAATTACCTTACTCAAGGAAAATGTTCCAAAAAAATATCGGCACTATAAATAATGCCGCAGGTCTGAGTGGCGAGCTTTGGGGGAGGCCTATGTCCAGCAATGGACGTCTTTCGGCTGAAATGATGATGATGATGATGAAAAATAATTCTTCACGATCTTAAAAATTTCCTAAAATTGAAACTGCATGAACTGCATGAACAATATGAAATGGCCGATAAGCCTTTTCTTTCCGATATCCGTTTGTAATCAAACATAGCTATAGGTAGCTTCAGGCAATGCTCTACCTTTTAACACTGCATTCAAATCGGTTCAGTGGTTCCGGTGATTAACTCTAACAAACAGACGGAAAGAAAACATTTTAATGTAATCTTATCATTTTAACGCCTAACCAACAAATATAAAACGAGACGCGTCATTCAACCATAGAATGATAAAGGAACTTCTTTTTTAATTCAGTAATATTGACAAATTATTAAAAACAGCGAAACATTTGACAGCTGTATGCGATGTAGCCAACTTTCGGAATAAACCCTCTTCCATAGTAATTCTCAGGAACCGTCTATATAAAGAATCTATAATCTAAGAGCCTCAAGCGCCGAAAGTATTCATGCATAATGAATGAATACGAGTTTGCGGCTCTCGCGGTTGGGACTCTGGGTCCCTGGTCGGCAGACATGAAAGCTTTCATGAGGGTGTTGACGGCCCACTTGATCGACAAAACCGGCGACCCAAGGGCTGACGCTAAACTCTCGCAAAGGATTTCGTTAACAATCCAGAGAGGTCACGCCGCCAGCGTTATGGGCACCATGCCGCAAAATGAACTTTTGGAAGGGATGTTTTTTCTATAGTTTTCTTTAATTTAATTTATTTACATTTCATGTCTTATTATAATTAGTTTATTTATTATTATTATTATTAATTAATTGTTTTCAAATAGGTAGTTAGTTTTAGGTAATTGTATTTGTTTTTTTAGTTTTATACTGCTTGATTTAAGTTATAAATAAGAATCTATGTATAGGTAGGAGTACACTAGAAACTTACTTACCGGCGACGTTATAGACATCATTCGAGATTGTACAAAAATGGCTCGCTCAATCAGACTTTTAAGGCTTTGGGAAAGTCTACAAGTATGTATATTTTTTTTTTTTCTACCTGTGAAATGAAACGGATATCCAATTAAAGTAAAATTATAGACTTGTCTGACGATTAAAATGATTAGCTCGACTCTTTGGAGCGCCGGTGGAAATCTTGAAATAAGTAGGCACTCTATTTCCAATAAAATGTCTCCTTTTCGTTACTTTCTAACCTAGTAGCCTAGGTTGTATTTCTATCTGCCCGTCCAAAACATTCTATTCCTCGAGTGTATTTTTTTTAATGTAACATTGAGCCTAGCCTCCCTAAGAAAATTATCACAATTTCGTTTTTTATTCGTGCAATAAATTTGCTGACTCGTAAAAATTTACGATTTTCCTATAATTTACCATTGGCACACTTCTTAGAACTAAGTATACCTTGGGCTCTATCCGAAGTCTTAAATAGGGATTTCGCTTTTCCCTATAGGATCGCTCACGCGCCAATTTGAACTTTAAATGTAGCTGCTTAAAGATCACGCGACGCGTGAGCGATCCTATAGGGAAGAGCGAGATCCCTATTTAAAGACTTCGAATATAGGCCTCAGAAGTATAGTACCTTTAACCGTCTTTCAAATTTAAACCATCATTGTAAAATAATTAGAGCTGTTAGCGTTTCTTAATGACGTTATCAGGGATGACGAGTAACCTAATTTTTATTTATAGTTCGGTGTCAGCGCACGCCATTAAATATGACTGCATTGTTATCATTGCTTATCTCTGTGATATCGTTATGATAACAATTACAATAGCGCGATATAAAATATGATGATGTCCTTTTCAAGAATCAGATGTTTAAGTTAAGTTAAGTTAAGTATGTTGAAACTAGCTTTTCCCCGCAACTTCGTATGCGCAATTAAAATGTAAAATCTCGTTTTTTTCCGTTCCCGTGTGAGTTTCAGGAAATCCTCTCCTAGTGCTCCCCTACGTTCCCTAAGAACCTTTACCTGCTTATCAAATTTCAGCTCTCTACGACCAGTAGTTTCGGCTCTGCGTTGATCGATCAGTCAGTCAGTCAGTTTCTGGTTTTATATACATAAAATAACTATAATACGTAATAATATACGGTAGGTATAAGTATAATGCAGGGCTTGAAAAGTAAAGAGTAAATATGACTTTAGCTTTTTGCATCAAGGAATTTGACTTCTCTATGAAGAAAATGATGATTCTGTATCGCTATATAACTGCTCGGCAGCCTTAATTGTTTACCGATGATGAGCCCGTCAACTTCCTTGTTGCAACCCAGCCTTATTTAATATTACTACTACTACTACAGCCTATTTGCGTCCCACTGCTGGGCACAGGCCTCCTCTCATCACGAGAGGGTTTGGGCTATAGTCCCCACGCGGGCCCAGTGCGGATTGGGGACTTCACACACATCTTTGAATTACTTCGCAGATGCATGCAGGTTTCCTCACGATGTTTTCCTTCACCGAAAAGCTCTGTGGTAAATTAAAATTGAATTTCGCACATACGTAAACTTAGAGGTGCGAGCCTTATTTAATATTAAATTTACTTAATAATCGTCAACATCTTCACCCCCTATCTCACAGGGATTCCAATGAGTCAACTAAGTTCTCAGACATTTATTATGTTTGAACATTTTGGAAATTGTTGAAAAGTAAAATCAGTCAGCTAATGTTGTTCGTTTAAGATTTACTTAAGTTCTGACAATACCTCAGGAACTTAGTAGGTAACGTAACAGATCAATATTGTCAGATTATTTCATCATTAGTATTGTACATTATTTACTACACACACACACACACACACACACACAGAACAGAACACATACATTTTACCTACACACGGTAATTAACAAGAAGAGGAGCTTCCTAGTGAAACAAAGAACACTGTAGTTTCGAGTCCGAGATATCTCACAAACGGACTTTCTCTACTTATAAGTTTCATTTGTAAACAAAAGCTTTATTCCTACTATATAACTACCGGTTTATTTTGCTTTCGACTGAGTAAGAGTGATCCGGTGATTTAAAAACCTAATAACCTACCACCTAGTCACTAAAACGTACTTACCGCCTTGCATACTTTCATGCAGAGGGTCGGATTTCAAATCTCTGCTCGCACTTCAGTTCAACCGTATAATAAGTATATAGGTACACTCATATTTATACTTACCTACCTACTTAATAAAAAATAATGAAATTGTTCTTCCATGGAAAGCATCGTGAGAAAACTGCAATGAGCTTGAGCATCCCCCTATCTGCACTGGATTTCGTTTGATGTGGAAGCATGTGCCCAGCTTAAAACTTAAGTCGACAGTTTCAAGGTAGCTCCTGATCATGAACAAATATAATCGTAGGTACGTGTACGTACGGTATAAATACATGCTTGTTTATGTACTGCATGACGTAACTGCACATGCATGCAATCATACGTTGGTCGTAATCAGATATATCGAAACAAACAATGCGATCGTGAATATCTGTACACCATCTTATTGTCAAGACGTTAGAGTGCATGTTCAGATATATATGATCACCCCTGTTCGTTCACATACTTATATCTGATGGCGACTGTACATTCATCTAAAAACACAAATCTTTTTTGTTTCAGTTGCCTTCAACAAGCGGGTAGGTTCAGGTTTTTTCATGATGCAAATAACTAAATACAATACCATTTTCCGAGTAGAAACTAGAATAGACTGTACAGTACGTAGTACCTATTATCTATACTGTGACAATACACGAAACTAAGTTCTGAAGTGACAATCCTTCAACGATTGGGAATTGAACTTTTTTCATGACACAAAATATCCTAGCTAAAGAAACCATTTTCCGAGAAACTAGAATATACTGTGGCTAACAGTACACAGAACTAAGTTAAGAAGTAACAATTGCCTGAGGTAATTTACTTTACATTTTTGAATAAACTTTATTGCCCGTCATCAGAGAAGCGTTTCGGGGCCGTCATTATCATTCGTTGCGTTTGATGAAATCGTTAAATTAGACAATTATATGTTGGGAACGGAATACTCCAATTTCTGCGATGTTACTGAGACGAGTTTTTTTTGGGTTTTTCGTGATTTAAGTACCTAATTAGTAAGTAAGAACACCGAGTAGGTACCTTACTTATTTAATTCATGCTAGACGTTGTTGCCCGCGACTTCGTCCCGATTAGACTTGGAATTTGCGTAACCAGGCGATAGGTAAGTAAAGATGGTTATTGTTATGGAAGTATTTAAAAACTGGTTTGACCCGTGGAATCCGGGATTAAAAGTAGTAGTTATTTCCAGGGTCTCAAAGTAACTCCATACCAAGTTTTATCAAAATCGGTCCAGCCGCGTCGACGTGAAAGAAGGACAAACAAAGAAACAAACTTTCTCATCATAATATTAGTATGGATGTGGATAACTTGTTTTGATTTGAATAGGCACTGTTCTATTAAATAAAAGGCTGCGATAGTTAAAATAGTAGATTGTTTATCAAGGGACTAAAACAAGCCATTATGACACGAGATGTTTAGCCACCCGAGCAGAGCGAGGGTGGCTATAGTTCGAGTGTCATTATGGTTGTTTAGTCACGCGTTAAACACTCTGCTTTTCACTTCGAATGCGAGGAAAAAAAAACGAAGTTCCATACAAAATTACGATATTTATTATAACAAAGTAGATAACCGGCTACTTCCCGATGACCTAGAATCATGAAATTTGGCCAGAAGCAAGGTCTTACAGCACACGTACAGGAATAAATCTGATAACCGTAAATATTATATATTTTGGTGCAAGAAAAGCCAATTTACTAATACAAACTTATCATTTGCGGTTGGCGCAGTAGCCGTGTCTACTTCACCAACCGCAAATAATAAGTTTGTATTGTTAAATTTGCATCATCAAGTTTGTAGGTACGGAACCCTCGGTGCGCGAGGCCAACTCGCACTTGACCTGTTTTTTTATCACGTGACGTTTTGAATGATATTTAGCCAACAGATTCAAAATATTTTAAAACTAATTGGGTCATGCATTATTAAATGTATTCACTTTAAATAAAACAAGATTCATAGGTATTCGTAATCATTAAATCGTGTTTCACGAAATTAAATCGTTTTTTCACGCCCTAGAAATTGTCTAGGTTCACTGGAAATGGGAATAATCCTCCTTTCACAAACTCTGTGGTTGGCTGTTTAGGCGGGTTTCCAATGTCAATTAAAAAAAATTTACTTTAGTCCCTAGAGACTAAAAAAGAGCTTTAGTCCCGATGTGCAGAGACTAAAGTAACATTTTAAGAGCATGAGACGTGAAAAATATAAAGTTTAATGCTCGAGTACATGCACACGCCAAGAATTTACACAAGAAGAAAATTGTCAACATTAAAAATTTACATTTTGTGTTGCAGTGTTGCCAACATAACTATCTTCTCCCGAATTGTAGAACTTCTTTAGAATCGATTTTATATTGAAGGGAATCACAACCCTAAAATATCAATTTAGTAATTTTACACACTGCAGTTTCATCTCAAATTAATGACTTACACCGCATACTTTCATTTCAATTAGTATGTACGACGAGCCATCATCGCCTTGATAACAATCTCGCCTCGATTCCATTCAATTTACTGCACACTTTCGTTATTAATTCAAGCTATAACCAAGTTTATAGTTTGAGTTATCCCTTGCAACGATTATTAAATATGATTTTAATATGGAGCTGTGGTTGCCTGGTTGCGTTGGGGACAGCTCGCTTGATATGGCAAAGTCGGTACTTTCTACACTCAACCACCGTACCTTGAGCCACGTTGGCCATTGGAACTACAACCACAGCAAGGAAACCTTTTAAGTTGTTAAACAGTGGCGCAGTTTCGACGGGTCAAGTTATATTGGAGTTATGGAAATTTCACCTCGCTTCTGTGTGCCAGAGGCACGAATTTTATGACCCGTTGGTGTTTTGACGATTAGCCATTGTAATTTGAGTGACGTGTTAACGTATTTTACGGTCAAATGACAAAATAGAATTGCTAATTGAAAATTCGCTTGCTAAATCAAGTATTAAATGTATCGAAGCGATTTATCACAGACCATAAAACTCGCAAATGTTCATCGGTAAAAATCGATGAATAGCTTTAATAATTTTCCTGTTAGCGCACCTTTTATACAGAAATAGGAACCTTTAATGGAAATAGGATAGTGGGAATTACAATCTGTCAATTTAATTCCCAACGTAATTTAAGGCGCGGGATCATAGATAATCATAAATCAGACTTTAAAAGCCATTTTAACTGGGAAAGACTGGATTTTTTTTAGTTCAGTTATTCATAGCCTCTACATCTGGAAAAGGGAGGGAAAATACCTACCTTATTACAATTATATCTCTCTTTGCTCTGTTATTGCTAAGCATAACATAACATTGAAAAAAATGTTGCATTTTCTTCACTCTGAAGTATGAAATTTTTTATGTTGTTTTTTTTTATTTATTTCAATAACTTTTCAAGTGATACCAACCAATGATGACAACATAAAACTAGATACCAACCGCATAAATATAAACTCTAACTTTCGCTCGGCGACAATACGTAGAGTTGCGCAATAAATCGATTCTGTCAGTCAAATAAAACATACAGTAGTTGCCACCGAGTCATTATAGTCACAAATTGCTTAGCATCCATTTGCTAACACGAATATAATAAGAAGTATCGCCAATACATATAATATACTCAATACACACTTTTGCATCGTACTATACTACATATACAGCCTATTTGCGTCCCACTGCTGGGCACAGCGGCCTCCTCTCATCACGAGAGGGTTTGGGCGTCCCACGCGGGCCCAGCGCGGATGGGGACTTCACACACATCTTTGAATTACTTCGCAGATGCGTGTAGCTAAGTGTGCAGATGGTTTCCTCACGATGTTTTCCTTCACCGAAAAGCTCAGTGGTAAATTCAAATTGAATTTCGCACATAAGTAAACTTAGCGGTGCGAGCCGGAATGGAACCCCCGACCCGACCCTCTGCATGAGAGGCGGTAGGTCGAACCACTAGGCTACCACGGCTCATGCCTCTTACTCTGTTGTTTAATTAAGGTCCAAAAGTGTACACATTAATGATTTAAGTAATCTGTCATCCTATACTTACCGTGTCCTCTACAACGATATCTCTTTGAGTTTATTTTCTACCGACAATGTACACTCAAGAGCAAAGAAATCGAGTCACTACAATTTTTTTGGTATGAATATGACGGAATAGTCACCCCAAGCCTTCACCCCAAGGTTGACTGGTAAAAAATGTTTGTAGCATTAAGTCCGCCTTTTGTACACAGTTTTTTTTTGTTTGTGCAATAAAGAGTTTAAATAAATAATAATAGTGTATATAATTGTAGAAATCTGCGTTAAAAACGAACTTATATATGTGTAGAACCGTTTAAACAGGATTAGAACACGTAACTTCACGAATTTTTTTCATCGAACCGATTTCATGAAATCCTTTTTACGAAATAGCAAGTTTTTTAAGTACATAGTGAATATTAACATATATTATTATCTCGATCGAATCGAAGCAATTCGTTGCGAGCTTACATGTCAAATAACGAGTATTTACCAAAGATTTATGTGGCCAGGGCTAAAGTTATTGAATTATTGCATCCGCGTGGTAATCAATGGGTAATTGAGACAATGCGAAATAACTTTATGCATTTTATGCCGCCATTTTGTTGTATTTATTGATACCTGGAAGTGTGCGAGTTACGTACTTGACCGTGGCCGTGGCTCTCTATATCCGCTTTGCTGTAATTGGTGCAGCAATATCCATCTATATTTTAATATTATAAATGCGAAAGTAACTCTGTCTGTCAGTCTGTCTGTCTGTCTGTTACCTCTTCACGCTTCAACCGCTGGACCGATTGGGATGAAATTTGGCATGAAGATAGTTGGGGAGTCCAGTGCAGATTGGGACTTCACACATATCTTTGAATTACTTCGCAGATGCGTGCAGGTATATGTAGTATTTATGTATATGTGCCTTATTATAATATGAGTATGTATGTGTATCTATATATTCATTGCATCTTTTTTTGTTTTTATTGTCTAAGTATGTTTTCTTTTGTGTACTGCATTATGGCTTTTTTTGCACCGCCACAACAATTTCTGTTTTGCCCAAAGTTTTACTGGTAGAGAATGCCTTATAGCATTTAGTTTTTTTTACTAATCCATATTATCCATACCCATACTAATATTATAAATGCGAAAGTAACTCTGTCTGTCTGTCTGTTATCTCTTCACGCTGCAACCGCTGGACCGATTGAGATGAAATTTGGCATGGAGATAGTTGGGGTCCCGAGAAAGGACATAGGCTACTTTTGATCCCAGAAAAACGCTATGCGGGAACGCGATAACCGAATTCCACGCGGGAGCTAGTATGAATAAGAAGTATTAAACACACTATCACCGGGACTTAATCGCGTAAAAACGATTTATATTTTACCTCGACGTTTCGGCCGCGATGCAACGGCCGTGGTCACGAGAAGACTGAAGTGACGGTATCAGCATATTTTTTTTTTTTGGTGATAGTGTGTTTAATATGAGTGTGTATCGCGAAAGTTTGAGACAATGAATATGAAGTAGTTCAAAGTATCATATTATTTTCAATTTCATCTTTATTGGGAACAACGATTGTAGCATGCAAATTGCAATTGCATTCTCAAATCAATGTGTAACCAGAGATTAATAAACGTCCTTAGTCAAATCCTATTAATATCAATAAACGTCCAAGATTTACAACTTTCTTTGAAAGATTCATCTTACCCGTTCATTAATCATCATAAATCAAATATGTAAAAAAGGTAATTTATGATTCCAGCTCTATCTATTTGGCGATCGTGTATAAATCAACCGGCGCCAGCTGTTCGAAATACAGCCGGTATTTGCCTTAATGTCGACACCTACAGATGCATTCATTTACTTAATTCGTCGGTCGCATAAGAAATATGACCATTTCGCGACGCGAGTTTCGGTAAAAGCCGTGAATAAGTGAGGTAAAGCTTTAACGTCCTCCCACGTTTTAGAAAGTAATAAGTAGCAGCTAATTAAGATTAGATAGGCTCCTCGTAAATTTAGAAGCAAATGGTCACCTCAGGCCTTTGCTCTTTGTTCCTATAATTAGAAAAGCGTGTTTTCTTTGGTCTAATTTCGTTAAGTAGACGCTTCTGCTTAATTTATAAATATTTACTAGTGAAGTGTGTTCAAAATCATCAATGAGAATCAATTTCTTGTATGAATCTGGTACTTTAGAGGCTGGCAAAGCTAATGACCTTGAGCAATCGAGGCAGGCAACTGTCTCAGCGGACAATGTATGTTTGCATTGGAGAGAACGAGAAGCACGACCGCGGCTTGTGGGTGATATACGTAGAAAATCCGAAAAATGAAGATTATAAAAAAAACCCACATTGCATGAACAATATAAATTAGCAATTTTTTTAAATAATGTATGTAATTATAGAATACTGCGTCAAAAAATAAACTTATAGAAACGTTTAAATAGGATTAGAAGAAGTAACTTCACGATATTATTTTTCATCGAACCGATTTCATGAAATCCTTTTACGAAATAGCAAGTTTTTTAAGTATATGTATAGTGAATAAGTAATACATATATTTTACTCGCCTTACAAAATCAAATAGTTTTCGTTGAAATACTGTTTTAAATAAAGTCAATTTACGTCTTGTCAGCGCCTTAAGTAGGTACTTATATGCAAATTCTACTTACGTAAGGCAGGCCTACACAATTAATGGCGTCGTGTGATTCCTTTTCCAGCTGTGAACGAACTTTGAAGCTCCAGAAAAAATACCAATCATCATAGGCGTGGTCTCGAATTGAAGGCAACTAAAAAAAACCTTTCTTGAATGCTTGATATATGTCTATTTGGTTGGCCTCATACCATACAACTTACTTCCCGTGGAAACTACCGTGCTGGCCCGGTCAGTGGCCGCGGCAGGAACCTGGCGGGCAGTTTAATTTCACATATCGCTCGAATTGCTCTCATTTCTCCTATCAACTTGCAGTTTGCTGATTAACTGCAAGAACACGCAACGCAGTATGGAAAGCTAGCTGCATACCTACTCAGGTATGTACTTGTTATTAACTATGGTGAATTTTGCTGCATTATAGACGGATGAAGTCGAAAAAACTGCGTGAGAAAGCGCATGCATGAAGCCTTTCAAAAATTTATGTCGAGTCCGTAACGGCCAATAGGCCCTATTGTATAAACCCTGCGTGATGGGAGGATTCCTAGGCCAAGCATTGGGAATAAGCTGTGGTAGCTATGGTTTAGATTTTTCGGTTCGCTGGTTCAATAAAGGAACAAGGAGATAAAATTCTTAATTTCTTAGACACTTCGATATTTAAAATTGAATAGCAACAGACACGTTAAAACAACTAAAACGTCGATCAGAAAACGCGTAGGTAACTATAGATCAAAACTTTTTCTAGATCCACCAATCAGCTTTCGGAATAAAAAGTAAAATCCAGTCCATCAGTTACAAATACAGTTTTATAAGGTGCCTTTGCCACATTTCATATAAGGACATTCGACACCTTTAGACGCGACGGTGTGGTTCTACGGGCTTTCGGACGAATTCAGTATGAAGTGAAAATTCTTGGCACTTTGTGAATCTTTCTTCTTTATTCTGAATCTTTGATTATAACAAATTACTTGAATGTAAAGCACTCGATATTTCAATAGTAGTAGAAAGTATTGTTCGAATTTGCATCTGAATCGTCCAATGGTTTAAGAGTGACGAGTTAACAGACAGACATTTCGCATTTATAATACAGCTTCTGCCCGCAATTTCACCAGCGTGGAAAATTAGAAATCGGTTATTGCGTTGCCGCGGGAACTACACGTTTTGGTCTTTGTCGATGTCCTTTCTCGGGACTCCAACTATCTCCATACCAAATTTCATCCAAATCAGTCCAGCGGTTGAAGCGTGAAGAGGTAACAGTCAGAGTTACTTTCGCATTTCTAATATTAGTAAGGATAGGTATGGATTAGTTGCATAGGTAAGAAGAGCTGTTTGTTCCTCTTGCCTGCTGGTGGTTCAGTAAGTCAGGCTTACAAATATTGAACCTAGACTCAAAATGGTTTAGCGTGTAGATCGCCCCGGTGTTACCCTAATAGGCTGCGTCCGGCGAGACTGCGCACGCGCACCGCTCATACTATACTCTCCTCCAAGCAAAGTGACGACTAACATACCTAAGTGCCTACTTCTATGTTAGCGGAGGCGGTCGTCACTTTGTTGTGCGGCGTATAATATCGTACGATTCGACCACATAGTGAAATCGGCTAGGAAAACATCGTGAGGAAACCTGCACGCATCTGCGAAGTCATTCTAGGATGTGTGTAAAGTCCCCAATTCGCCAAACTGGGCCATCGTGGGGACTGGGCCCAACCCTCTCGTGATGAGAGGAGGCCTATTGTGCCCAACAGTGGGCCGTAAATAGGCTGCTGTAGTTGTGAATTGGCTAAACCTGGGGCCTCATTCGAGGTTAAAATAGGGACATGGGATTGACACATAATAACACATTAAACCACTACACTATCTTCCTATTTAGCGCAGATTCTATTGGAATATGATCCACATAGGAGACCTTAAAATTTGAATACGGGATTCATTTCCCCGAATAGCTCAAATCATACAACATAACATTTTGATAAATAAGGAAATAATTATTGTTGTAATCATTACTATTTACGGACTTGAATGACGCCCCTATGGTGATGGTTTATAGCTTTAAGTAAAACATAACGAACGCCTTCTCTTTTCTGCGGGGTTTTTTTTTATAAGCTTTTTTAGATATCGCTTCGATATTTGTTATGGTTAGACCCTTACTTGACAAGATCCATCGCGCCGTCACGACATAAGTACCTATCACATACTCGTATCTCATGGCATCGAAAGCGTAAATTCTGATTCTAATGGACCCGACCTTATTTAGAAGTTATAATCCTGACGCCCTAACTGTTAGAGTGCCTATAACTGCCACTTATGAAGTTTATTATTATGTTGATACATATTATAAATAACGATATACGAGAGTAACTCTAACTCTTTCTGTCTGTTACCTTTACACGCTTACACCCCTGGATATTAAGTAAGGAAATAGTCGGGAGTCCCGGGAAAGGATATAGGCTATTTTTTACCCTGGAAAACGCATAAGTTTCCGCGAGAACGATAACCGAATTGCAGACCGAAGTCGCGAGCAGAAGCCAAATTAAGCCATATGAAAAAGTTTATCGATCTCAAAAAAGTTAATGGATTTTCTCGAACTTGACTAGCTCAAAGAACTATAATACTTTCCATAATCATATCGCTAAGAAGTCTCGAACCCTCTCGTGATGAGAGGAGGCCTGTGCCCAGCAGTGGGCCGTGGTGTAGTAAGAAGTCACTTGGGTGCGGCATCCACACTAAGTGCATGTTAACACTGTAAACCAGCCGTGTCACATGTCAAAACAAACGAACATCATCATGCCTAATCTTTGTGAATTGTCATTGCTGTTTAGCGAGCAACCACAAAGTTCCCCGACTGCTTTCTCGACTGAATTACTCACAGTTTGGTTAATAAAACAGGCTATTCCATCAATGAACTGGGTAGAACTGGAAAGTAGCTAAGTTGACCAGTCATGAGCGGCACAATATTGACGCATTCTTGCGGGGACAGGTCTCCATGTAAGGCAGGCGCCCTGGACGCACTAACAGTAAACCGGCTCAGCAAAAAGCCCTCTAATTGCGGACCTAGCGTCGCAGGATCGCTCGACCGGCGATCTACGCACTGCGGAAGTCGGCAGGAACCCATCAATTAGAAAAAGTCACGAAACAGTGATCACGTTAAGTCGTCGACAGGTTGGCTTGAAAAAACTTGTCGTTGTCAACTTGTCATGTTTACGTATGATTTATAAATGATAAGTTAATTGGCACGCCGTGTTTCTAACATCTGATTTGCGCTAATGAGGTTGTTCACTTCAAGTGGTAGGTTCTCCTCTTCGTGGTCCTGAGCTGGACAAAATACTCGGCGGCCGATCACACCGGGGCGTTTTAAAGTCGGGAAATCCCAAAGTTATTCTTTAGTTTAATAAAACTGAGATCCGCGATGCGATAGCCGTACCTATTACCTAGGTTGTGTCACATTATATCTACTACTACAGGGTACTATGTACCCTGAGTAAGTATTATATAATTATATATATAATTCTGGATAATTTAGAAAGCCATCTGTTTGAATTTGTCGCGATATTTCCTCTCAAGGAATGGGTTTATTATGAAGGGAAAATTAATATCTGGTAAATTCATGTATTTTGATGTGTTGCCAATTTGCTAAATAAATCGTTGAAAATACTTGGATAACAATAAGATGCAATACATCGATTAAAGTTGTGATTGAGATAACATCACTTCTGCTTGCCATTAATATCAAATACCTAGTCGAAATCCAAATATAAAAGTTTAACGAACCGTGTCCTGAGTGAGACAGCACGTTACTTTTAATTTTAACTGACATATCCGCTAATCTGTTTCCTATCGAAACGCCTACAAATCTCAAAGAAAGTTATAGCCGCGAGAAAAAATAATATAGTACCTAACGAAATCACAAAATATTTTTTTTAGTAGCCTATATATTTTGTTGATTTCAATTTTATCCCTTGGGGGGAGTGAAGACCTGAATGTTGCAGGACTTGCAGGTATCCTGTGGATACGAGAGGAATAGTAACGGTCTCAGTATCGAGCCTTGGGGGAGGCTGTGATACTTGAGATGGTGATATTTGTTAGAGTGATTGTCCCTAGTTTACCCTGATTGAAACCCGATCGTGCTTAGTATGTGAGCAATGTAGCATTGGCTAGATAATTCGTGTGTAGTGTACTGAGACACTAATTTTACGAGGTGTCTGCCCATGTGATTACGCAACGGCGAGTCGGCGACGTGACAAGCACGGCAATGTGTTACTCTAATAGCCGTACAAAACAACTTAGTAGAATTACGCTGAGTGTTTTGGACGTATGTAATTGTTGGTAACACGCGATGAAAGTACCAAAACCATTACATAAGTTCGATACGCTCCGAGCTTTTGTAATTTGTCCGCAAATCAAAGGCGTCGACCTTATAGTCGGAGAGACTTTTAAACCAACATTTGACAGCTGGAGATCCCCATAGATCCTAAAAACGAATTACTCTACATATAAGTAAATGAAACAACTCATGAGTCATGACATTTAGATGACAGTTAAGACTAGAGTACCTTAGTGACCAAATAGTTCGTTACCATTAATAGGAAAATAAATTAGTCGACTTGATAACCTACCGATCAATAGTCGACTAATTTATTTTAATTAGGTACTGAAAAATTTACTTTTACTTACTTACTCGGTTTTTTTTCATTATCTCTGATTACAGTCCCCATGCAAAAAAATCACACGATTGAAATGCTCGTCATTAACATTAAGTTCGATTTAATCGATCATATTCTTTCGCCATTCGTTCAAAATCGCTCAATGCGAAATACGATGCTCCTTAGTTGCTCCTTAGCCTCGTCATCACTATAAACATCAACACGCATTGTGCAATAAAGTGGACAAATTTATATTCGCTCTAAGTAGGATCAAATGTATATCCTCGCAGGAAGCAGCTCTTGCAACTTATCATGCATATGTATCTTCGAGTTTGAGATACGGCATCATTCTCTGGGGCAATTCGGTGGAAGCTGATCGCGCGTTTAAGGCTCAGAAAAAATGTATACGAATATTATGTGGAGCTAATTATAGAGATTCGAGCAAGCCATTGTTTAAAAAACTAAATATCCTGCCATTGCCAAGTCTGTATATAAGGGAAGCATGTATTTTTGCTAAAATGAACAGTGATTTGTTTAAAAAAGATGCGGACATATTTAGGTCTGACTGCAGAAGGGCTAACAACCTATACCTCCCTAAAGCGAACCTTACCCTATTTAGCAGAAATGCATTTTTCTCCACAATAAAATTATACAATAAGCTGCCAAATTGTATTAAAGACAGTATGGATAGGGAATTTAAAAGAAAAGTAAATAATTATTTGATGGAACATTGTTTTTACTCAGTCAGAGAGTTTTTAGATTGATTTTAAGTAAACTTGGACATGTATTTCTAACTTATAATTTATTGTACTGAATGTTTCAATTTATATTTAGATATTTTTAATGACTATTTTTAAAAACATGACATTTTGTATACATTTACACGTCGCGTCCGCGGCAGAATATGAGAGTCTTGACAATTTTGTAACACCTGTTATTGTATACCATGTTCTTTGTAAATAAACTTACTTACTTACTTACTTACGCAAATGTCAAAAGTTGGTTTACAAACCTCTCCGACTATACTTAATTGTCAATTGACAGAAGATAATAACAACACGTGTTTAAAATCCGTTGAAGCGTGTAATTTTCTCGTTTCGGTCGATATGAGTGAAAGCAGTGAAGACAAATCACGAGGTGTTCCGGTCGTTTCTCACTTTTTAGGGTTCGGTTCTTTGAACTTCGAAGATCATGCTTAAGACGCTGAAAAGAGCTGACAAGACCTTGAGCAATTGAGGCAGGCAACTGTCTCAGTGGACAATGTCTGTTTGCATTGGAGGGGGTGAAGCATGCGGGCGATATACGTAGAAAATCAGAAAAATGAAGATCACATCATTGCAAGAACAATATAAATTAGCAATTTTTTTGCTATGAGTATGACGGAATAGAGTAAATACATAGAAATCTGCGTTAAAAAAATAAACTTACACAACCGCCTAAATAGGATTAGAAGACGTAACTTCACGATTTTTTTTCCATCGAACCGATTTCATGAAATCCTTTTACGAAATAGCAAGTTTTTAAGTATATACTGAATATTAACATATATTTTACTCGCCTTACAAAATCAAATAGTTTTCATTTAAATACTGTTTAATTAAATATAAGTCAACTAGCTTTTCCCCGCACCTTCGTATGCGCAGAAATATTAAAAAGTAAAATCCCGATTTTTCCCGTTCCCGTGGGAATTTTGCAAAATCCTTTCTTAGCGGATGCCTACGTCATAACATCTACCTGCATGCCAAATTTCAGCCCGATCCGTCCAGTGGTTTGGGCTGTGCGTTGATAGATCACTATGTCAATCAGTCAGTCACCTTTGAGTTTTATATATTTAGATAGCTTCTGCCCGCGACTTCGTCCGCGTGGAATTTGTTAATAGCCTTCCCGCGAGAACATTTTCTCGGGATAAAAAGTCTATATGTTGACCAGTGTTATAAACTACCCCCATACCAAATTTTGTTTCAATCCGTCCAGTAGTTTTCGAGCTAAATCCGGACATACATACATACATACATACAGTATTTTTTTCTAAAAATCGTTATTTTGTGTTCAGTATCGTTCATATAGTCCCTTTGATAGTTTCTTTTAATTTTCAATTATCAGCCGCGACTTCTTCTACAGAATTATTATTTATTATATGTATAGATTTTTCATTTTTTTTCTCTGATTTTTAATCTCTTATGAATAAATAGTTTAGTGCCAAAATTCATTATTTAGGTAATAGCAGACTGGTTTAAAGAATGTTTTAGTGAACTCATCAATCATTTCCTTTTTACTGGACAATAGGCAGGTAATCTAACAGTAGGTAATCTGCATAACATGTTTCTTGAAAGTGTTTGTAATCTAGGATTATAATTTAATTTTTCCCATTCCCGTGGGAATATCGGGAAATCCTTTCTTAGTGCTCCCCTACGCTCCCCAAGGAAACTGCATGCCAAACTTCAGCTCTCTACGGTGATCCCCGCGACCTAAACATTAAAATGTAAAAATACCATTTTTTCCCGTTCCCGTGGGAATTTCGGGAAGTCCTTTCTTAGTGCTCCCCTACGCTCCACAAGGAACCAGCATGCCAAATTTCAGATCCGTACGATGTTTCCCGCGACTTCGTACGCGCCTAAAAATTTAAATGTATAAATCCCTTTTTTCCCATTCCCGTGAGAATTTCGGGAAATCCTTTCTTAGTGCTCCCCTACGCTCCCCAAGGAACCTGTATGCCAAATTTCAGCTCTCTACGACCAGTATTTTCGGCTCTGCGTTGATATGTCAGTTAGTCAGTCAGTTCCTTTTTTTATATATTTAGATAGATAGATAGCAGTTTCCCGCGACTTCGTACGCGCCTAAACATTAAAATGTAAAAATCCCATTTTTCCCGTTCCCGTGGGAATATCGCGAAATCCTTTCATAGTGCTCCCCTACGTTCCCCAAGGAACCAGCATGCCAAATTTCATCTCTCTACGATGATCCCCGCGACTTCGTACGCGCCTAAACATTAAAATGTAAAAATCCCTTTTTTTCCCGTTCCCGTGGGTATTTCAGGAAATCCTTTCTTAGTGCTCCCCTACGCTCCCCAAGGAACCTGCATGCCAAATTTCAGCTCTCTACGACCAGTAGTTTCGGCTCTGCGTTGATATGTCAGTCAGTCAGTCAGTCAGTCAGTTTCTTCTTTTATATATTTAGATAGATAGATAGCTGTTTCCCGCGACTTCGTACGCGCCTAAACATTAAAATGTAAAAATACCATTTTTCCCGTTCCCGTAGGAATTTCGGGAAGTCCCTTCTTAGTGCTCTCCTACGCTCCCCAAGGAACCTGCATGCCAAATTTCAGCTCTCTACGATGATCCCCGCGACTACGTACGCGCCTTAAAATGTAAAAAAAACATATTTCCCGTTCCCGTGGGAATTTCGGGAAGTCCTTCCTTAGTGCTCCCCTACGCTCCCCAAGGAACCTGCATGCCAAATTTCAGATCTCTACGATGTTTCCCGCGACTTCGTACGCGCCTAAACATTAAAATGTAAAAATCCCATTTTCCCGTTCCCGTGGGGATATCGGAAAATCCTTTCATAGTGCTCCCCTGCGCTCTCCAAAGAACCTGCATGCCAAATTTCATCTCTCTACGATGATCCCCGCGACTACGTACGCGCCTTAAAATGTAATAAGCCCATTTTTTCCCGTTCCCGTAGGAATTTCGGGAAGTCCTTTCTTAGTGCTCCCCTACGCTCCCAAAGGAACCTGCATGCCAAATTTCAGCTCTCTACGATGATCCCCGCGACATCGTACGCGCCTTAAAATGTAAAAAAAACATTTTTTCCCGTTCCCGTGGGAATTTCGGGAAGTCCTTCCTTAGTGCTCCCCTACGCTCCCCAAGGAACCTGCATGCCAAATTTCAGATCTCTACGATGTTTCCCGCGACTTCGTACGCGCCTAAACATTAAAATTTAAAAATCCCTTTTTTCCCGTTCCCGTGGGAATTTTGCAAAATCCTTTCTTAGCGGATGCCTACGTCATAACATCTACCTGCATGCCAAATTTCAGCCCGATCCGTCCAGTGGTTTGGGCTGTGCGTTGATAGATCACTATATCAGTCAGTCAGTCAGTCAGTCAGTCAGTCACCTTTGAGTTTTATATATTTAGATTTAGGTCTTGTCATCGCCTTAAGGTTCATTTGCTCTGTATGTTTTAATGAGTGTAAAGGTTACTCAGGCTTTGACCGCGCACGTGGAGGCGGCAGTAGAAGTCGCTAATGAGCTTTAATAATTTTCCTGTTGTGTACAAGTGAAGCCGTGGTGGCCTAGTGGTTCGACCTACCACCTCTCATGCAGAGGGTCGGGGGTTCGATTCCCGGCTCGCACCTCTAAGTTTACTTATGTGCGAAATTCCATTTGAATTTGAGACTTTGCTTTTCGGTGAAGGAAAACATCGTGAGGAAACCTGCACGCATCTGCAAATTAATTCAAAGATGTGTGTGAAGTCCCCAATCCGCACTGGGCCGGCGTGGGGACTATAGCCCAAACCCTAACGTGATGAGAGGAGGCCTGTGCCCAGCGGTGGGACACAAATAGTAGTAGTGTACAATTACTCATCCCTGCAGACTCGTTGCGTTTGGCCACTCGGTCGTCATCGACATCGACTCAATACGATTAGCGCTCAGATTCTTATAAAAAAAACCGGCCAAGTGCGTGTCGGGACACGCGCAAAGTATAGGGTTCCGAAGATGACGAAGCCCACAGTACCTTTCTAAGACTTATTAGCATCTAGCTAGCCTGTGGTATGACGTGCCCGCCCGACGTCCCTGCCGCTCGAGAAAAATCATTGGTTTTTTAATCATTTCATAAGTTGGTCGACTATGACTCGTAAGTTTGTACAGCTGTGATAGTTTCCTTTCAATATTTCGCATCGCTAAATCAAAAAATGGTTTTGACAAACCCACAATATTTCTTTAAGACCTATTCAACGATATGCCGCACCATGGGATACGCAAGAAAAAAAATTACATCCCCACTTTACGAGTAGGGGAGGTACTCTATAAAAAAAAATATTTCAAAATTGTATACTACCACTTTGTCAGCGTAACTAATATGTATATTCATGCCAAATTACAGCTTCCTAGAACTACGAGTAAGCCTCTCCGAGCAATAGTGCGGAACTGCGGACAGACGGACGGACGCACGGACGGACGGACATGGCGAAACTATAAGGGTTCCTTATGGCCTTCGGAACCCTACATTTACTGGTCGTCTTCGGCATAGTAAACCAATGACCAAACGCAATACCATAACTGATTTCGAAATGGTGGAAAGCCGGGCCGTGAGATTAACGAAACTGCTGTAATTAAGAAAGTAAAAACAAATCAGGGTGAATAATGATGATTATGAGTGATAATATGTGGTATGTAGGTGGGTAAATATTGTATGGTTGTAGGTATGTGTTATATATATGTATGGTGGTTTGTGCGATATGTGGTTTTTAATTACCTACAAATATAGTCCACCTGATGGGAAGTGGTAAATAGACATTGTCATCACGAGATGCGTCACCAATACTTTACCAAGTTTACCGATCTCGAAAGATGCTCTAATTTAAAATTGGATTGGAAGAGACCGCCCCGGCTTCGCATGTGTAGTAGCACAATTATACTTAACACCGAAACCTGCCTCATGAACAAGGTCTATTTAAAAAGGCATGAAAATCCGTTTAGAAGGTTTTGAGTGTATCGCGACTTTATAATATGTAGTGACGCATGTATAATATGTACTTACGAGTATTTTTGGGACTTTCATTTTCAGTGAATCTGTATAATAATTATTACCATTGCGTCTATTGCAAAAGGTACACGCAATGCAGGTACTAAGTACCTGAAGTAGTTCTACGGGTTCACCTCGACAAGGCTGTAAACTAACCGCTGGGAAATGAATGGAATTCTAAAACTGTTTTCTAACTCATTAGCTGTAGGATTTATCCCTCAGATTCCAAGTCGATCTTTTCATTTATAATACCGGGCCTCTAACAGTAATTAAGAACTGCGAGGCGAGGGTAGAGTAACGATCACAAATAGATCGTTAAGTATAGTGAATTATCGCGATTGGATCATACAGATCATGTAGTTATGCCGTAAGAGTAGGTACTTAGGTTACTTACCTAATTAAAAGTCGACCTGATGATCTGCAAAGTATTTAATCCATTCTACTAAGCTACTACGAGTAATATTATAAATGAGAAGGTGTGTTTGTTTGGCCTTCTTTAACGTCAAAGCGTCCGGACCGATTTGAATACAATTTGGTATGGATAGTTGTAGACTCTAAAAATAACATAGAACAGTTTTTATTTCGATATATCAATGGGATCGGGTTTTCACGGTTAAACTTTTTTTATATGTAACTTTGATTTTTATTTGTTTTATTGAGGGTGTTGTCGGCCCACTTGATCGACCAAACCCGCCGACCCAAGGGCTGGCGCTTACCTCTCGCAAAGGATTTTGTTAACAATCCAGAGAGGTAACGCCGCCAGCGTTATGGGCACCATGCCGCAAAATGAACTTTTGGAAGGGGTGTTTTTTCTATAGTTTTCTTTAATTTAAATTATTTACATTTCATATGTCTTCTTATAATTAGTTTATTTATTATTATTTAATAACTATCAATTTGTATAAAATATTATCCGGCAAGTACGAAAATCCTAAGAGCAAACGGAGCGACTCGTTCAAAGAGTCATGTTGATGGCAAAGGGTGGGTTGAGAACACGACGGTGTCCAACAGTGGGAACCTTAAAAATAACTTTTCCGAGCCCACCCACAAGCTCCATCATCAGATCAGCTCAGCTTGGTGGTACCATATGATTGCATAGTCATCCAATCTACACATACTTGCCAAGTTTCATCATGATATGATAACTTAACTTATGAGGTGAAATTTATTTAATTTATTTGTAATCTTGCAAGCTAGATAGGCTGTAAGGAATCTTCCTTACATAGGTAGTTAGTGTGGTTAGGTGGTTACACGACTACCCAATAAAAGCGTTGTAAAAATACACTTGAATGAAATTGATATCCAAACCAAGTGGCTGAACATTGTAACAGGAAGAATGTAATCTTATCTTCTTTTTAAATCTCATCCCCGCAGGCAAAGCCGCTGGCGTAACATGGTAATGAATAAATCTATTCACTACACTACATCACTACGTCAAAGCGGACTAAGCTAGTATTTTCGCACTATTATCGATAGATAGATTTGTGGTATATGTCGGGTGGAGTGGCGCCGGCGATTGCTAATTAAATCGTGCGCAGGCGCCTCTAACGACGTTACCTTTTATTACCATGGATCTGAGAAATCCTTTGTACTTACTGTCATATTGAAATCATTTCCGTTGCATGCTCAGGTGAATGGTCAGATAATAAAAATAAGGAGATGAGATTGTCGTATAACTAATACGCAATTTTAGGTGTGCGCTCTATTAAATTACACATTACCTATATAGGTATACAAGCACATTAGATATTAATCCGTATGTAGGAAATTAGACGTATTCTTTGAAGAAAGGGCCTATTCTACATAGGTATTAAGAGGCCGACCGACCGCTTCGTCTCCCGGTTCGCGGATGCCACTCTTCCTTCTGGCCCCATCGGTCATAAGACCTGCGAGCAATGTGTCCCGCCCCTGCCACTGCGACTTTTTTTTATACCAATGCTATAGGCAAACCAGCCCATCCACCTGATGGTAAGTGGTCACTGCGACCCATGGACACCGAAATCCTATGTTCCCCCATTAAGAAACCATAAGATCTCGAATGCGTTGCCTACCTTGAGGCCTAAGATGGAATGCCTCTGTGCCAGTAATTTCACCGGCTGCCTAACCCCCTACCGGAACACAACAGTGCGAGCACTGCTATTTGGCGGCAGGTTAGCGGGGAAAGACGGTGGTACCACCCCGGACGGACCCAGCACCAGGTCCTACCACTAACAAGTATTCAACTGAGATATATGACGTTTGTAAGGATTAATAACACTAAGAGAGGATTAGGGACCTACTAATTATTACTCGTTTGTTTATTTCCTGACCGGCCCTTATTAGACCTGACCTGTAACGTCCGATTAATCAAAGCTGCTAAATAATGTCCAGTGTTGGACGGTCCCTCCCACGGAGGCTTCCACGGTACCACGTCGGCTCGTAATGGGAACCTGCCCACGCTCCCTTCACTTGCTGATCAACTCATACCTGCCTGAAGGACAAACAACTAATAAACAGGTACTGATGTAACTGGAAATACTCGTACATGGATATTACTGATTTTCTCAGTTCGTAATGTTACTTAGTAGTTCTCTAATTAAACAGCAACCCACAAAAACTGAGTCTCATCAACATCTCATACCTTGTTTCATTGGATTTTCCATGTTTGTCTGTGCCAATGTCAACTTCCCACGTTAAAAATATTTGAGGAAACATGTACTACAAAATGTGATTTAAAATAAATTACTTACATGGTCTACATGGAAATAAAAAAAAAATTACCACTGCATAATATGGACTGAAGATTCTATCAAAATTTCTTCGTTTGTATTGTGAGGGAGGGAGAAAGCTGGGAGTTTTTAGGTCTCTGTTGATATCGACTAGCGAATTATAAACATGAATTCAAAAACAGTAAATAGTTCTATTAAATATCACTCTAAGTAGTAGCTCTATTTTCTCGAATTCTTCAGGTTATTAAATAAGTAGTGGATATCTAAAGTCTAATTCACCTGCGGATAGTCGTAGACGAGCCGTCCCGCCTGCGCCGGCGCCGCAGCTTGTCCACATAACGTATTGAGTATTTTAATTGCAACCGACCCAATACTATATCGTAATATCGATTAGAAACCCTTTGTCGCCATCACAAATTGCAAACGTAGACAATATACACTATAACGTGAACAGCCTAAAGTATACTTTACATTGTAAACTTTGTCGATTGTGGCCGGCAGAAGCGGTCAAAGGGTTAATAGATAAAATAGGATCTACGGCACGATATGTACGAGTATATGAAGCTGAATCGATGAATGTGGAATAGATTACTTGCTTCTTAATCTACGGGTACTAGTGAAGTTTATTAGTTCTCATGTGAAAGGCGCATAAATCTTATAGATCCGCCTCTCCAATACTATACTTAAATAATCAATACTTACCATACTAAACAGTATAAACGTAGCGTAGGTTCCATCTCCCGTGGCATAAAATTTAAACCCACCATTGGTGTACATGAAAATTCAGGAGTAGGTAGTTATGACTATTTTAATACTGGTGCTCAAAAAGTAAACATTTCGATACCTGTTTAACGTGCCAAAAGTTTGTCATTTTCGAACGAGCGTTTTTTGTTTTTAGACAGCTAGTCAGCGTGCCTAAAGTTGTTTTTTTATGAACTACTTAGTGCGTAAAGTTTTTGGAGCTTCATCCTGTTCGTTTATTTCTTTATTCTTTTTTTCGCAAATGTATTAAAAAATGTCGTTTGATACACGTGCGAAAATGACAAACTTTTCGCACTTGCATCAAAATATACTTACTATTGTCTATCCGAGCAACAAGAGCTTTGACTTGACTTAGGATCCTATGTCCCCTCGGTGGGGCAGAGGGCGTCCACAGTGAGTCTCTATCGCGATCGGTCGAGCAACAAGAGCAATGCTCTAAAATATAAAGTATAGACAACAAGCAACAGCAATCGTAGAAGGGATTTCACCATATAAACTCTGACGTAACACGTCATTTTTATACTTATCCATGGGAATTGGGGACACGTGTTAATTCACCTGTTCGTAACCCCATGGTCAAATGCAAACATTATTGCCCAACGGAACTGTATTTTAGTCATGCCAAGAGCCCACTCGTTCTCCGCATTAAGATGGCATTAAAACTATTCATTACTTGTACTTACCTTCACATAACTCTGCATCAACGTCCCCAATTTGAATGATATCGAATGCAACCATGTTTTATTCCAAAAGGGTGTAACAGTACACGGATATCATATAAATGACCGCTTTTATTAAACAAGGTAGATTTGCATGCCTCACCATTTGCATACTGGCTAGTGGCTGCTGCGTTCCGTTTACTCGTCTAAAACGATATTATTAATACTGGCAATACATCCAATCCATTATCGCTAGTATGTGACTACTTATGTAGGACACGTGTTTGTTGAATTTATGGTTAAGAGATGCGATGATAACTACTCCATTGTTAACAAACAGTTCATTTGTCAACCGACTCCAAAATTTAATGTCTACATAAAGTAGAAATTAATATTTTTTTATTTTTTCCAAGTAGTCAGAAAATAGAATTACTTAGTGCCTTTAACATAAAACATGCATCATTCAAGATTAGAATTCCCATCGTTTGGTTATTACAGACAGATGAGGGTATACTTACTATGGAATAGACCAAAGGAATAAGGAATAGTTGATTCAAACCGTCCGTTAAAGTTAACGTTATCATTAAATATTTTACTTTGGGATAAAATGACTTTTTTGTATGGAATGACAGCTCGGCGGCCATATTTAACGACCAGGAGTCCGTTAATT
Source organism: Aethes cnicana (assembly GCA_963971205.1). Taxonomy (NCBI): domain Eukaryota; kingdom Metazoa; phylum Arthropoda; class Insecta; order Lepidoptera; family Tortricidae; genus Aethes; species Aethes cnicana. The sequence continues at coordinate 5,617,266 of OZ020291.1, read as the reverse complement.
ATGCATGAATCAACTTACCCTAAGTACATGTGGCTACGAATAAAGCTTTTTCACAGTAGTCATTTCAAACGGAACCCTAACTATTAGTAGAAACTCAACGTATGTAAATCGCGTTAATTCAATTCGGACGTCTGGTAATATAATTATCATGAATTACCGCCTCCGAACAAATCATTGAGCATTAGATATGCGGTAGCCTAAACAATTGCTCTGGAATTCGACCACGAATGAATGGTGAATATTTACACACCTCATTTCGACATAAGGTCGACATCAAGTATTTGCAAGTTGCACTGTACTAGTAACTTTTAGTTTGTTAATTCATCCCAGTCGCGCCCCACTGTTGGATAGAAATCGACAAAAGCTATTAACCGATAATAAACGCCACCATAATAGCCCATTACAACCTATTAGCGGCAGCATACACCAAGGAATCTTCGTGGGTTTACATACATTTCTCCCTCGTAGCCGTAAATTACTCGCACCTCGCGGTAATCGCGAAATCTTTTCTAATATAAATCTCAATTAACTACCAGTGTATCTCACATGACATAATTAATTGGATAAATGCATTGCTTGAGTATAAAGTAATTCTAATGGGTGGTAAATTACCGCTACCACATTAGATGAGGAGATAGGTTAGTGGCTTCACTTCATTTATCTTACTCTGCCCATAAGGAGAACATTTATTTATGGTGAAACACAATAGCTCTTTGAAAGTAGCTTTGATTTGACCTTCGACATTTGTTCAAATAGCGGGCTATTTTGTTCAGTTTTATCAGCGACATATCCTGTGGATTACTCGCTATCAAAACAGCATCCGCTTCGTCCTAAATGTCTGAAAAACGTTTAGTGCTCTTTGCGCGATGGGCGGGAGAGTTCCCATCATGTTGCTTCTGCTTGTGTTATCGGTCCTGAGCGTCCAGGGAATTGACTATAAGTGTAAGTGATTACATGAATATCTTACTCTACCTTAGTCCTTCTGCCAAATCTGACAACAAAATTAAATGACAATGCTTGAAAAGTTTCCTTTGTTAGAGTGCCACCGGTTTCGAATAAACTCGTTTTCTTTGATTTCTTATCAGTTATAAAAAAAACTTTTGTTTATTTGTCGTCATTCAACTCGTTCTTAAACTCAATTTAATAATAAAAATACTTATGACCGTTTTGAAATTACAATTATTTTATACTCATTGTTAATCCTCTAACGTGCCTAAAGCCCAAAACAATACGCATTTAACTTCTATCGGTTCAATAAATCTTATTCAAAGGAAGTCAGTTTAAAGAACCAAGGCACGCACACACTAGGTTTTTTTAATAGTTTCTGTCTGGTTTGATATTTTTGTCCAAACAAGTATTTAACCAATGACAGTAGATAGGTACTTAAACTACAGATTTGATGTAGATTTTTAAGATCAGACCAGTTGGCGGTAAGGTGTAGAATAACACCGTGTTTCTAAATACGCATTTGGACAGCTCAAAATTATCTAGGTAGGTACCTACATCATCGGTCCTATTCCGTGGACAAGGTTGGTTGTACATAATTTGATCTTATAGACTGCTTAGCTACTTTTGCTTCTGACTTTACAAGCTTTGCTGACATTATTTGAGGCTAGGCAATTTTGCGTAAAAAATGCGAACTTCGAAGGGTTACTTATGAAAGTCCTATGGCTAAGTTTTTGGATTAGCCATCTTTCATACAGAGGATTCAGATCGGAGCTCGGAGTACATTTACTTGTGTGCGAAAAAGAGTGGCAAGCAAGGATACGGCCCCCTGATGGTAAGAGGTCACCGTCGCCTATAGACGCTTTCAACATCTGCGCAATTCGACAAAGCGTAGGTACCTAGGTAAGTTATATTTGATATAGGATACGTGCGTAAGTATGTTTGTGTGATTTCAGCGTCGTTCGCTGGGGACGCCTGGGAAGAAGTGTTCGCCGCCGGCGGCATGCACATTGGCGGAGGCCGGCACAAGCGCTTCGTCGAACTCAGTGGGAACCAGGTGCTACATGTTTACAATGATTAATATTTAGCCAGTAACATCGTTACAACTGTAATACTTCACAAGGAAATCTGTGTTTAAACACACTAGGGTAAAAAGTTCTACCTCACCCTCAAATCACATAAAGATCACAGCACTATGTCTCGGAGTTAGGACCGACTATTTTTACGTTAGAACTTGGTACTGTCTTAAAGCCCAATGAACGCCGTCTTTTTATTTGGCTGGGCATCACACGATTGGTCTAATTGACGCCAACAGTATTCTTACTATAACCACGGGCCTTTCGCAGCCAAATGTCCCGTACCAAGCGTGCACCGTCCCGGGCGGCAAGTCTGGCCACTGCCGCCACCTCCACCACTGCGTCATGGAAGAGTTCCGAAAGGACTTCACTCGCTTCATGGACTACCTCTGCATCATTCAACGATCGTGAGTAGCGACCGTAAGAAGCATAAACTAGCAAACCTGGCGAACGTACCGTTGACGTCATACGTTATTTAGTAATTACAGGGGCTATATCGAAGTCTTAAGTTGAACTTTAAATCTAGCTGTTTAAAGTTCATGCGACGCGTGAGCGATCCAATGGGGAACAGCGAGATCCCTATTATGGGCCCTGTTTCACCAGAACTTTCAGCAGATTGACTATCTTTGTAAATATGAAACGTAATTGAAAGCACAACGATGACAAGAACTTAGATTTTAAGCTGCTTAGGTAGGTACAGCTAACGAAAAACTGCTTTCAGCAATGAAAATGGTCGACAAGATGAAATATTTATAAGACAGCGTTTCACAAACTGATGGCTTCAACAGGCTAGGAAGCTTCTTTTTTAGATCGAGCCACCTACTAATCTCCTAGGGTCCTTTAATCACTGTATACCTAAGTAACGGTAATGATATAGTAAAATATGAATCTATCACCACACTACACTACATATTTTCTACTCCCAACTAACCGACAGCAAACATCACAAAATTGGCGCCCATTTTCATTATGTCAAACATCCTGAGTCTTGAAGAATTAACGTCTATTGAGGTTATTATATTTAGGTCAATGCTCAGTAACGGCGTGTAAATAAGTCAAAACAAACGTGCCTAACGTCTTAACCGGCACTCCTGTTAGACCCAGTGCTAATAGATATTTGACCCCAATGGGCCGTAAAGACGAGTGTATTGCCCTTTTCCGCTCTCATAGGTGATAATGCGAAGGAACTGTGTCACTTACATGCCTCGGGAGCACTTTCTAGTACCTAGTTTGAAAGGATTAATAATAACCTGGCTGTGAGTTATAACGAATCCATGTCTATTTAAAGATAAGTACTTACTGTAAGTCGGTATTACTGACGGATCTTGAGAAGGTAGAATACGATTCGAGTCCGATCTTCCAACTTTTATAGCAAACGTCATGCAACTTTAGTCACTCACGTGAAACCCTTAGGTGTGGAGAGACCCTTACAATGACAGATATTCCTGTACAGGTCTATCGGAGTCTGCTGTCCGGACTCGCTGAGTCAAGATCAAGTGGAGGGCCTGGCGGGCGACCTGCCTGCGTCCGCGCCGCTCGACGAGGGCGAGCAGGCCATCCTCAAGATCACGAAGGCTGAGAACAGAGGTCCGTAGGCTAACTATTGAGCGAACTTTCTAATTCTTTGTATTTTAAATAAACGTGTAATCAAGTAGCTACTGTTTCATTTTTGAGGTTAGTTTTGTACGTGTTTTTGCAACGGTCAATGTCGGTTCCTGACTTGAAAGAATAAACGAACATTAACTGGAATAAAAGTACTTAAATAATAAATAAAGTCTAGTGTATAACTCAGCTTAATTATAATTAGCGACAACGGACCAACTGGAAACTAGAATCTACGAGTAGTAATGAAAAAATCTTCAACATCTACTTGAAGTACCTACCTACTCTGTCGTAGGTAGAATGATTCAACCTATTTGATACACCAAGATGCTGTACGATACAGGTCCAACAAAAACCGCTCCATAGGTTTACCTAATCTCATAATCATATCATCCTACACAAGCGATGAAGCTGCTATCCGCTTCCGCTTGCAGGATGCGGCCTCAGCACGCGGTCGAGCGGCCGCATGGTGGGCGCGCGGCCGGCCAACCCGCGCGAGTGGCCGTGGATGGCCTCCATCACCCCCGAGGGCTTCGAGCAGTACTGCGGCGGCGTGCTCATCACCGACCGGCACGTGCTCACCGCTGCGCACTGCACTAGAAGGTCGATTAACCACCTCAGCTACGTAAACGGTAGAAGGTCAAAAGAAAAGCGGTTATTGACGTTTATAGAGGAGACTATAATTATAATCGGCAGCGGCATTGCGTTCATTTACGACTGTCAAACGGCCAAGGGCGAAATTGAACCTTATGCGCGCTCTCGTATTGAACTCATGTTGAAAAACTACTCATCAGGTCGTAATCCGCATAGCAAACAGATGCCCGTACGCAATGCCGCTGCCGGTCTTTAATGTTGGAACACAGCGAGGCTGCTTCGGAAATAAAAAGTACTTAGGTGGTTCCAGATGGTTCCACTGGCTTTCCAACACTTCCAACCGCCCTTATTACCATTTCTGTTTTTTTTTATTAAATCAATAACTTTGCGAATGGTAATTACTTACTTATATGAGGGGCGGTAGAAAGCTGAGCTGGGTAGAGTCACCCTTTAACTGTTAGCCCCTCCCTTTACATTATTTCTGGCTTACTATAACAGCGTCTTTCCGTGGCCGTCATTCAAGAACTACTTACTGCTCTTCGTTCATCACATTTTTATAACTTCAATATCCAAATATTCCTTACAGATGGAACGCCTCAGAGCTGTTCGTCCGTCTCGGCGAATACGATTTCAATCGCAACGACGACTCTCGCTCGTACAACTTCCGCGTCGTGGAGAAGCGACAGCACGAAGACTTCGACTCCTCCAACTACCACAACGACATCGCCATCTTGAAGCTGCACCGGCCCGCGGTGTTCAATACCTACGTGTGGCCCATCTGCTTACCGCCCATGGGCTTGTCGGCGGTTAACCAGACCGCTATTATTATTGGTGGGTACAACAGCCAATTTACGTTCCACTGGTCTCCCGTCTGTGAAAGTCTGGGCTAACGGCTAGGCCACCAACTTCCGCAGCAGCGGCAACGACGGGCGTTTTACCGACATACACATACATACATATATTGCGCGCGACAGTTGCTAACCGATGCGCGGCGGGCGCCAGGATCGCGGAATGTGTTCGTAAAAGCCGCTGTCGCGTGTAGTCGCCTAAGGTGGACCCAGGACTAAATTAATATATAATGAAGGAAGATTATCGTAGTTGACCTGGATTTTTTGAAAGAGCGAGCGAAGCGTTTCCTTTTCAACTGGCCAAAAATGCTTTGTATATATACCGATGGATGCACGGCCTATGCACGACTCTAATACGTTACCTTTATTGACCTTACCAGCGTTGAATGAAATTCCATATTAAGTGCATACCAGTGGAATTTACGCTAAATAGATAGATAATGTATTAAAATATCCCTCCCTATTTTTACACCCAGAATGAGATCCCTGGGCTGCTTTTGTGGCAATATCATCGCGCAACATAATGGCTACATGTAGTCGCTACGTAAACAGGCTTCTCTGAAGTGCCCGCATTTATTTAGTTATTCAGTACGAGTAACTTTCTCCAAAACCTAGTGCCGTGACTTATTGAGCTTAAATTTCTTCACAATTTTTGGATGCGAGCAGGTTTAGCTCAGTTGTAAATTTTAATTGACACACATAAGTTAACTTATCCAAAAAAAACCTCTTGTGGTGAGAGGCAGCCTGTGCTCAGCGGTGGGAAATACGAGTAACAAGTAAAGAAGACCACAGTCAAAATTAGCAAGCAGCAAGCTTGATAAAGCAAGAAAATTGCTGTATTTTCTTGACCGCAAGAGCCTTGACCTCTGTTGTAACTTTTTCGTATTGGTTTATTAGGCTGGGGTACACAATCGTACGGTGGACCTCACAGCAACGTTCTGATGGAGGTGCCGGTGCCGATTTGGGAGCATGCTCGCTGCATCGAGTCTTTTGCCGACTCCATATTTGAGGAAAACATCTGCGCCGGCGGCTTCGAGGGCGGCAAAGATGCCTGTCAGGTAAATTATCGAACAGTCGCCATTAGATCAGATATGTGGAAGTAAACAAGGTGATCATAAATATAATAAAATCTTTCTTATTGTAAAGACGTTAGAGTGCATGTTTAGACTTCTTTGTACCGTTTCAAATAAGCCCCAGGAGGTTGAGTCTAGAGAAGAAGTTAAGGTCCGTTAAATTTAACGCGTGATTTTTAAATTGACGTTTCCGTATGGAATGACAGCTGAATTGTTTCTGATGCAACCCAGGCCAAAGTCGTTTACGTCAGTAGTCAGTAGATAGCTTCATTTCATCACAAAAAGCCCATTAATCCATCCTAACTCCTCGTAGGAATAAATGTGTACCTACATGCACGACACAAGTTCGAAGGCGCGCGGAAAAGTACTTAAGCCGTTGACGCCGAGTCTATTTTTGCTTAGTACATTTACTGATAGCTTGACTTCGTCACTAAAAGCCATTAATCCAATCGGAGGACGGATGCGTCCTATTTAATTCCTCATAGAAATAATCTTTCTTTCGTTCCCCAGGGCGACAGCGGCGGCCCGCTGATGTACCAAATGGCCAGCGGGCGCTGGGCGGTGATCGGGGTGGTCTCGTGGGGCATCCGCTGCGGCGAGCCCTCGCACCCAGGCATCTACGCGCGCGTCGACAAGTACCTGCGCTGGATCGTCGACAACGCGCAGTTCTAACCACTCACTAATCTCACAATAAGTGAATAAAAAACCCGTCAAATCCCTCTTTGATAACTTACGTCTTCAAGTACCTACACGCACACCGCATCGTCCGCCATTATTATTATTCTGGACCGATTGAGATGAAATTTGGCATGGAGATAGTTGAGGTCCCGGGAAAGGACATATAGGCAACTTTTTATCCCGGAAAAACGCATAGTTCCCGCGGGAACGCGATAACCGAATTCCACGCGGGCGAAGTCGCGGGCAGTAGCTAGTAAAGGTATTAATATGGAGTTAAATTTTTCCAATAGAACTTTTTGAAACAAAAACAATGTTTTCATGAGATAGGTACATTTATTCTCAAATTTTACTACAATAATTTACATCTAAATTCATCTTATGTTTATAAAAAATCTGAAACAAAACAAATAAACCTAGACTCAGTATTCAAAATTGACAGTTTCCCATGGAAAATAACGGAAAATTTTCATTCATTTGATTTATTTTACAAGGTACAATTCCAATTCGAAACATTTGTTTAATTCTTACTTATAAGTAGGTACCATTTTATAATTTAATTAATGGGTAGTGTTCTAAAATTGCGATAACTATACTTATCTAAAATGACATTTTTAAGTCTCATACCATCTTGTGATCAGTTGAATGCCTATTGTAGCAATGATAGTTATCAAAATTTAACCATCGATTATTGATAAAAATTACAATGTTCAATATGCCGCTTGCATTAAATAAAATCTTATTATTATAGCTGTCAACTCCGTGCCCGACCCTCCCTGGGGATAAGAGACGGTCGGGCGGCAGGGGAGCATATTGATGACTTGATACAGCACAGCTTACGCAAAGCGCACGCCCGAGAAACTCTGCACAACTTAACGGTGGCGTGGACTCATCATAAATGACCTCTAACTCTTTCATCTTTTCGTTTGAATCATTTATTGCCGAACATATCACGAGTCACTCTTTATTTTTAATTCTATCATAGCGTCATATGTCATATCTACGTGTAACTCGCCACGCGAGTCATTCATACTTACGTAGCTTTTTTGCTGCTTTTTGTTGACGGCCAGTATGTATCGTGTTATGCGCGTGTTTACTCTCCCCGCAACCCTCGCCTTCCACGCTGTCATCTCGCCCCCCAACGTCTGTCACACCTCAGGGACGGTCGGGCGCGAAGTTGACAACCTACAGGTATGTCTTAGGTTAAAAGCTCTAAGAATCTAAAGAACTCTTCTCCCCCCAGAGTTCGATGTTGTCCAGCATGTCCAGAAGCTGCCGCTCGTTTAGAACGGGGTGGAAGGTGACGGCCATTCGGAAGAAGTTCTTGAGTCCACGCAGCGGCGAATACGCCACCATCAACAGAGACTGCTTAGTGAGACTCTCTTTGATGGCACATGTGCTCTGAAAATTGATAGACAAACATCTAAATATTCAGGTTTTAAGTGTGAAATTTATATGAAAGCGTAGGTAATATATCTGCCTCTCATCAGAGCTGAGTCTATCCATTCTCCATACGATAGGCACCTAATATTATAAATGCGTAAGTAACTCTTTCTATCTGCTACCTCTTCACGCTTAAACCGCTGGAATGGAGATGAAATTTGGCATGGAGGTAGCTAATTAGAGTCCCGGGAAAGGGCTATTTTTTATCTCGGAAAAACGCATAGTTCCCCCGGGAACGCCATAACCGAATTCCAGGCGGGCGAAGTCGCGGGCAGCCGCTAGTTCTTTCACAAAAGCGTTAAAGACATTAATTGAAAAATCACGACTGCACGACATAATTGCCATCAATCATTATCCGTTTATCCATGTCATCGAGGCCTAGTTATAGAAAATTAGCACCATTATAAGTTGTTTCACATGGTATAACGCCGCATTACCTTCGAGGTGTTGTTAAACGCGAAACACGTACTATCCTAACAGAAATGGCAATTTTAGTTTTTGACAAAGTATACAGCATATCGACAATCTGTCTAAAACTGAATGGTGCACATCCCGATGTGCCGAAAAACTGGAAGTGGGCCAGAAAAGTGATCTTCTTACATGGAATATTCACACTCGTATTTTTATCTCTCGCATACAGTCTCATCGTAGTGGACGTAAAAGAAGGCTTGTTAAAGATTATATGCTTAGATACGATATTTATTGTGCTTTGGGTGGTAGTGACGGCAGAATACGGCGTCCTGCTATGGTTCAGTGATGATTTGAAGACTTTAAAAAAAAGAACCCAAGAGTATTTCGACTTGGCCGATTCTTTGGCACCGGAAGACCAAGCCGTGGTCATCAAATACGCTGAAAGAGGTCGTTGGGTGTCCAAAGTTTGGCTTTACTCTGCTGCTTTAAACTGCGCGATATTCCCTTGCCAGGCTATATGTCTCACCTTGTACTCTGCCTATATCGGAGAATACAAACTGGTGCACTGTTTTGATTATTCGTATCCTCCAACGATAAATGAAATCAAAAACAGCCCCGAAGCCTTCCCGTTTATTTTCTTTTGTCATGTGTTATTCGGAATTTACGCTACCATAATGTATACAGGCTTTTCTCCTTTGGGAGCTATTTTGATACTTAAGGCCGTTCATAGACCCAGCTCAGCCGTCACTGTCACTCGTGGGACGAGTGAAAGAGAAAGCGCTACGCACAGAACGCCCGATTTAGTTAGTATTTAACGCGTTTTAATTTCTATAAAAATACCGTCTAAAAAAATGGCATTTATAAAGCTGTCGATGTATGCATATAATATGGATATTTTTGTGTTATAATTAGTTTTACACTGTTTGATATAATAAACTGGATTAAAGTTGGATTAGCGGTCCGAGTTAGAGGTTACTTTGGAATTAAATTGTATCGAGCGAAGTTTCGTGAAACGTGTATCGAAAGCTGTCAATATAAGGATGATATAATCAAATATAACATATGTATTTTTCATATTTTTATCTTTTAACATTTCTTAGAAAAGTATGATCTCAAATTGATAATTGATCTTTTTATATAGCCTTGAGGACTCTTTTCATGTTAATATTATGAACGTAAAACTGAACGTCTTCTATTTAGATTTTTTACGTGGGGTTCCTAAAACTATAAAACGCCTCATTTTGGCTATGGATGGTTAAATTTTGACTTTTGCGCCATAGCTAAAACGAGGCGTTTCGTGGATATAGGATCCGGGCCTTAATCGTATTAAAATATGTCTAACTGCTACGTCGAGTTGCAAAAAAACCAGCCCGCGCAAACCTATGCCTACATCTAATAGCCCAGGACGTCGTATGCTCGTATTCGCGGGGATTTCAGGAAATCCTCTCCTCTCTTATTAGTACTAACCTAAACTCCACAAGGAACATACATGCCAAATTTCAGCTTCCTACGACTAGTGGTTAGGTTTTGCGTTGTCATCAGTCAGTCAAATTCAATCATTCATTCACTAAATGCACTTTTACACGTCGGAAAATTAAATAAATGAATCTACTAGCCCTCGCTAGCCCATTGCAGAGATCAAGATAGCTAAACAAACCCAGTTACAGGTTTGCCTACACAACTTAGAAGGCGCGTGAATTAAGCAATAATAGTCTCTGCGTCAACGGCTTAAGTGCTTCGCCGCGCACCATCTAAGTTGTGTCGTGCTATAGTAATGGATAGTTTTATATTATATTGATTGAGCCCCATTATGCTTACACTAGGTACTAGGCGCGCTACATGTAGGATGCGTTTCCACCGGAGATGTGGGCGGGTGCGTTGCCTAACATACTAGCTCCGCTGTAGGTAAGTGAAGTGTTTCTATTGGTTCATGACAAACACATCCCTCGCAACGCATCTTCGCACATCACCTCGGAAACGCAGCCTTATAATATAATATTTGAACTAAAACGTTCTCTTACCCTGTTTATCGTGTCCCACCACGCCTCATCCTCCTTGAGGCCGCGGTACCTCCTCGGAATATACCAGAAGCAGACATTGGGGCACTGGAGCTGGTCTGCCACCAGTCTGAACCCTGGGCGCGCCCTCACGGCGTCCAGGCACCGCTGGGCCATCTCCATCGTGTGGTCCGCGAGATGGTTGAAGCCGGCGTCGCCTCGCGCCTTCCACATCATCCATAGTTTGAATGCGTCGATCTGAGAATTTTCAGATTGATATTATCAGGCCCAATTAATCCATCCATTAATCAATTAAAAAGTGATAATTTATATGTGAAATACCTGCTAACCATGCCGTTTCAACAAATTATAGTGTTGGACTATACCACATTGTTGGGAAAAACTAGGTTGACGCTGGGATACTCGTATGGCAACACTTCTAAAGTAATGTGACAAGATAGAACTATCGTCATCGAGGGGTTACTAATTATATTCATTTAAATAAATAGAGGTTAAAGGTTTACCTTCCTGCCGCACTGCACGCTCTTATCCCCCGTGTCGTATCGGACGTCATAGAACTTGTCCTGTTGGAACAGGTACTGAGCTGCCGCGGAGTTGGCCTCGTGCAGCAGCCCTTTCTGCCGCACCAGGAATAGGGAGCACTGTAGCGGAGCGCCTGCCATCTTGTGAGGGTTCCACGATATCGAGTCTGCCCTGGAAGTTAAAGCATGAGATATTTATTACACAATCGACAGGGACAGAGGCCGAGTTAGGGTAAGACCTGTATTGCCGCTTTACGGCTCGGCCGCGGCTTCAGATACGTACATGATTTCCCGCTACGCTAGACGCCCCCCGGTTTTAAACATCGTTTGAACTTACATTAACGTTTCATGAAATTCATGAAAAGCCGTGGTTCGACCTAAAGCTCCTCATGCCGAGGGTCGGGGGTTCGATTCCGGCTCGCACCTCTAAGTTTACTTACGTGCGAAATTCAATTTGAATTTACTATGAGCTTTTCGGTGAAGGAAAACATCGTGAGGAAACCTGCACGCATCTGCGAAGTAATTCAAAGATATGTGTGAACTCCCCAATCCGCACTGGGCCCGCGTGGGGACTATAGCCCAAACCCTCTCATGATGAGGGGAGGCCTGTGCCCAGCAGTGGGACGCAAATCGACTGTAGTAGTAGTAGACGCCCCGCGACACGCTCCGCTTCAAGCGTATTCGCTCTAGCCTTACACCTGGCTGATAGAAGACCGGCCAATCGTTGCAAGAATAGACGGTGAAAACTTGGAAATGACTGAAAATCCGCCAATTTATACAATTGACATATATTTGCTATGCCTCGCGATTAAAAAGCGCACTCTGCACGCATATAGCTACCTATAAACTTTGGTGAAGTGTTGCGTTAATGTCAATTAGGTTTAATTCAAATGGAAGTATACATATAAAGGAAGTATTGTATGTATAGGTTACCTTGAAATACCATTCAGCTTGCTCTTGTGTTTCTGGGACAGTATCAAACTTCCACCCCAACACGCCTGAAAAAATAACAAAATTGGTATCAGTCCACCACTACCAGCTTGCATTATAGATACATATTAATGTAAAAACTTACATCAACATGCATCCAAACCCCATGTTTCTTGCAAACATCTGCTATATCTTCTAATGGGTCGATAGCTCCCAGCACCGTGGTACCAGCCGTCGCATTCACCATCAAAGGGTATCTGTTAGCTTCCTTGTCCGCAATAATGGCCGCTTCTAGTTCTTCGACTAGCATCTGCCCGTTGGGTGCAGTTTTGATGACTCGTATGCTCTCAGTGCCGAATCCGAGCCAGTGTGCTGCTTTCTTTATGGAGTAATGACTCTGGAAGGTTGCAATCATGTTTGCATGATTGGTTGCAAGCATGTATGAAAAAGTCGTGGTAGCCTTGTGGTTTGACCTACATTATCTCATACAGAGGGTGGCGTGGCGAGCTTGAATCTAATGGATGCGTATGCGCAGGATTGGACTGTATAATCTATCGAACCTTGGGGGGAGTGTATGTAACTATGTTCGTCTTGCCGCTGAAATGTTGATAAAAATATCCGATCTTTCCTCCAATTTACCTACAAAGCTTTTTAGTCACACTAAATACCACACTACTTATGTCTCTTTTTAATCAACCAAATTCGTCGTATAATTTTGAATACGATACTACTTAACACGTAGTGTGGGAGGCCTATGTCCAGCTGAGCAGTGGACTCCTTTCAGCTGACATCATGACTACTTTAGACGTTACTTCATATGTCATCGACAGAATATCTACCTACTGCCAAAATTCTTAATCAAAATAATTCGCAGCTGAACAACCGTTAACTTACATCTTCAGAAGTGAACAAAACCAGCTCTGGCAGGCCTCTCATTCCCTTGCTCTTAACTTCAGGGAAGGTTCTAAACCGCGCTGCCACGATCGCGTAGAGCATAGACAGGCTGCCTCCAGGGCTGAAGATGCCGTCGCCTTCGGGGATCCCGAATAAACTCAGCACGTGGCTGAGCACCTTGAGCTCGATGAGCGTGAACGCTGGGGCGACTTCGAATGTGTATCTGTAAGGATTGGAGGATGCAGTGGTCATGGGTATATTTCTCCTACTTTATATAATTGCTTCGGTCTATATGCAAGACGAATTCGCCAATGTCAAGTAATGAAGGGCCATTGTATTCCTGCTCACTGGTTGGCGCCACTATCTATAAGGTGATGGCTGTCAATGTCAAAGTTTGTGTTGTGATTTCATACAATAAGTGTCAATGTCATTGTGACATTTAACGTTTCGGAGACCTCAGTGTTGCCAATTTGCGTGTAATATGGCACATAATGTGCTAAATTGGCAACACTGCACCTCGTAGGACTCAAAGCGCCTCTAGCGGCGAATTCACTCGAGGTGACCCTCATTGGCCTACAAGCCGAGCAGTGTACGATAATAATGATAAATCTACGGTATAAAAGATAAATCAAGAAAAAACGGTGAAGCTCGACAAATGTCTTGGGCGATGATCTAAAATTCGACTGCAATAAAAGGGAAGTACAAATGATTGAAGAAAACGAGGCTAACTAGGTCAATTGATATTGGAGAGAGAGGAAGGCAACCAACTCCATTAAATTGGTAAATATTGACATTCTAAACGAGTTTTAACGTCGATTTTAAACTACCGTAATTACCGTAAGTAATTTGAAGTATGTTTTGATAAATGGTAACACACTGTTGAGAGCGTGTATCTAAGTATCCCTCAAGTCTAAACTTAGATATAATATTAAACGTGTACGGCGTATCAGCTCGATACAATCGTAGTGCTGATCAAACGATGCACTATCACGATCGAGAATACGTAACCAGTTGTACGATTGTCTCAGAATCAAGGCCAAGTACAAGATGTCTCAAGAGTATCAGCTAGTGAAATGATCTAATCTTAAATATTCGCATACTGCCTGAGTTTCCGTGATTTTCACCTACAAACTATGGTAGGTAGGCCTATACGAATTCAGCTCTACAAAAGTATATCCCAGTGTTAGTGAGACGGAATTTCACTCTTCAAATGCAATTAGGAAAACGTTCGGGAAAGTATACGTCCGTCTAACTTTTAGGGATTGGATTGGCATCAAAAATCATTCTGTAACAGGAGATAAATCTTATCTAAGTAGGTTTAAATACTAGTGGATCTGAGAGCTCTTTGTGGCCAAGTTAAAACGGATACGCTTCGCTTTCTAGGTCAACTAAGTAAAAGCAATATTCCCTGCTATATAGGTAATGTGTAATTTAATAGAGCGCACACCTAAAATTGCGTATTAGTTAGGATAGTATTAGCATAGGATTTCGGTGGCTGCAGTGACCTATGGTAGCATAGGTGGCATGTGTGGTTGTATGCCTATCATACTGCATAAAAAATGATGATGACTAAAATGGTACTCACTGGCTAGTATTAAAGGCCTCTGTGATCCAGGCGGCTGAGAGGCCGTAGGGGTCCGTGGCCCCGTAGAGCTGGTTCCTGAAGGTAGGCTTGTTGGTCTTCACGCTGTACTGGAGCACTTGGCGGACGCATCTCTCCAGGGTCTTCTCGTCTGTGCCCTCGGATATGTCGAGGTCGAGGATTTTCTGGAAATTTAACGCAGTAAGAGAGTTTAAAGAGAGAGATTAAAGTGTTCCCTTTGTAATATTCATGTATTTCACAGTTTCAATAAACAATTTGTAACTTTTTTCAGTCACTATTTTCCATGGCTACGGCCTCGTAAGCTGTGTTTTTATGGGTTTAAATCCACCAGCCGAAGTCTCAGTCCGAAGTTCCAAACCAATCGCATTTTTTTCCCATTGTTCTCGAATCCAAACGTGGAGACTTCAGACGTGGAGTTTCTTTGCCAATTTAAATACCGTCCCTTAGGGGGCATCTTTTAAGCATCTTATATTAGTCCATAGTGTAACAGTTTTTCTAAGAAAACTCATGTCATTTTGTCTCCTGGTAAACGGGACAGAATAACATGAAGAAATAGTTGACAAACCCTCAATAACAAATTTTGTGGTGTGGTCATGTAAGCGGTGTGACGTATGGCCTTTTGCAGTCGGGCGTCTAGTCTAAATCTCGGATCATAAGTAACTACTTAATTACTGGGCTTTTACTGCTTTGCGAACAGAAATCTCGTAAGGAATCCGGCAGGTAAATTTTCAATTCAAATCTTAATTAGTCCGCTGGGAGCATTACCGAAGCTAAAGCAAAGATAGTTCCCAAGTCGGCCATTATAAGAAATTAACGAGCCCTACCGATATAAGAAAAACAGTGTTGATATTTATAAATCAATATCAATTACAGAGGTAAGTATGTATTTATTTCTATTTAATTACGATACAAGACAATTAGTAATATCACTAAGGACATCCGTTTATAAGCCCTTGAACCAGTGGCAGTGCTAATGAAACGACTGGGGTCGTATCGTTGATTGTAATTAGGAAGTGCTAATTGGCGTCAACTATTAACCACACAGTTATAATTATTACAGTAGGTAGAGAAAAATAAATTAATAGAGTTATCTTATACTTAAAACGCGATAATCTTGTATATTTCTATGTGTACCAGCGCTGGCATTTAATGCTAGCACAAGCTGAGTTGGGACCATTTCGTGACAGGCCACAACACTTTTGTTCTGTATAAATGTTGCTCTTTTTTTTGTCTTTTGTGTGTGTGTTGTGTAATGTCATGAATAAATGTTTTCTTTCTTTTCTTTTCTTTCTTTATTTATTTATCTAAGCGATCTCAGAAACTGATCTGGAATGTAGGGGTTTACGGGGGCGACAAATCGATCTAGAGATCTCGTCGTACTTTTACTTAGAAGGCCAGTGACAGTCATATTTAATCGAACTCGAGGAAAGTTAGCACTAAGTATTCCGATGGCGGAATATAAGTCAAGTGTGAAATAGCTTTCCGTCGGTAGAATAGAAACCTGACCATTGTTTACATAACACCGAGCTGCGAGAAATACCGGTAGACGATGGCTGCATACTTATTAGGCTTCCATTATTTGTCGTTTTACATTATACCTTAGAATATACTATATGTTAGGCAGCTGGGAGCAGGAGTTGAGTTGTATAACTATACATAGGTAGGTACTTATAGGTACGCTAGATTAGAGAGGTTTGACTCTGTTTACAGTGCCGTAGGTTACGGCTTTGAATATTATCTTGCTAAAGACAAACTAAATTTTGTGAATAATAGAGATCCATACTAATATTATAAATGTGAAAGTAACTCTGTCTGCCTGTCTGTCTATTACCTCTTCACGCTTCAACTGCTGGATCGATTAGGACGAAATTTGGCATGGGATTTTAATCCCGGAAAAACGCATAGTTCCCGCGGGAACGCGATTACCGAATTCCACGCGGTCGAAGCCGCGGGCAGAAGCTAGTAGATACTAAATTTTGACACAAATCTTTAGTTAGGGTTTTCGATCCATTTATGTGTGTAAATTATTTTATCACACGATATTTTATTCTGTTGACTCTACAAGGTAGTAGAGTATGCGTAAAATAAGTATGTAAGTAAGTACCTAGTACGTCGAGTAAGAAGACAAATTAACTCGAATAAAAATTTAATTAGTGTAGGTAAATAAATGTTTCTCAGACAGACCCCGGTGGAGATGACAGGATGAACTGGACACCTTTAAAGAGAAAAGGATTGGCCAAACATTACCTTGTGCCGGAATGCGAGGTAGAATGAGAGGAAGGGCTCTGCCCAGCAGTGGGACAGTGCAGGCTAGATAAATAAATAAATAAATGTCTTTAACAATAGGGTGTGTTGATATGTAACATATATGTATAAGTTGTGAAAGGTTTACCTCCAAATCTTTCGGATGTTCAAACTTTATCAACGGTGCGTCGTCGCTCAATTCGTCTTTGACTATACTAAATACTCTGCTCAGGAACGAATGGCCGTTGATATCCATGTTTCACTAATCTAATCACTGTAGTCTATGAACTATGAATGAATAGGTGTCGTCGAGGCAATGCTCCGCGCGAGACTGTCTACTACAGACTCCATGTTGTAAAATGTACAAGTAGTACTTCAGCCGGACCTTCGCAATGTATTGTTGACTTGCTGATAAGTACGGTAAGGACCATTGCTATCAAACTGGACCTTCGAGGAAACATAGAGTTAATAACCTCTTGGGAGCCGATGCGTCATTTAAATGTGCAGACGAAACAAAAATATGTATAGTACTTTTATCCCTTATTACAAGGGAATAAGGTTTAAGTGTATACATTTCCTTGTACTCGAACGTAGGTAGGTATCAGTCGAATGGAAATTTAAATGGAATTTCTAACACGCTGATAACAATGTGTGGAATGTTTTGGTCTTTTATTTGTGTGACGTTATAAACCGAGTTTCACTAGAATAACAAACAATATAGACACACTTAAAAAACATTTTTCCCGGCTTATAGTTGATAAAATTACTATCGAATAAACAGCTGTGGCCATTCGGTGATATGCATGCCATGCACTCTCGGACGGCCTGGGACCTCATTCAGGAAGCAAAGGGATTTAACATATATCTACACTGTATAATATGGCGCTTCAAATCTTCATACAGGGTTGACAGAGGGCAGGGCCACAGAATATTTAATAATACTACATACAGAATGGCCACGGAATCAACCGCCTGAATCTAGCGCGCAACTCGCGCCCAATTCGCCATCCATCCATCCTTACCATCATTTATTTCATCCGGAGATGGAGAGTGGATCACTGGCCCGCGTAGTTTAGAAGTACACATACAGACGTCCTCGCACGCACACAGACGTCCACTCACGCAAACATTGACACTTAATTCGAATTGTGTTCGAAATCGTGTTTTTATAGGCCGTGTCCGCCCTGTGGCAGGGCTCAGTAAGGCAGGCAGCGACATTTAATTTAGGTATACTTCGAGCTATTCGAGCGCTCGGAGATTTTCCATATTAAGTATTATGCATTTTCAAGCACAAAGAGTTTGGTCTGCAATTTTGAATTTGTCATTTGGTAATGATAGACAATGTCAATGTAAGTAAATCAATGTTTACCTTTTTCTGTGCGTATGCTGGTAAATAAATTCGATGCAATAGGTACTTACATAAATACACGATTTATCGTGACCACCTAGATTGTTAATAGTGTAAGCTTAAAGTGACAAAATTTTACAAGAGACGTTGGACTTTATTCAAAATTCCCGTAAGTTAGCCTCGTTAAATAAAAAGATGAATTTCCGAAAACAACGCTCACGTTCCCGAAGGAACTCCGTAAATGTAATATCTCAAGAGAAGTGGAGAAATGTGAACAGGAGGATGTCACGTCGCGGAGAAGGCATCGATCCAGAGGATCCTGAAAGTGAAAGCGATGAGGAAAATAAGAAACAATCTCCAGAAGACTGGGAGAAGGAGTTTTCTAGAGGGAAAAAACACGCTGAAGATAATTCCGATGAAGACATCGAAGTGCAGCTTACTAAGAAGCAAACGTTGCTTTTATCTACCTTGGTTCCTGATGAAATTCTAAAAACGGAAAAGTACGTTCTGTTGTTAATAATTACGTACAGTTACTAAGGCTGTGCGTTTCTCAAAAATCCAAAATCTTTAATTTCAGATTCAATAGTAATGAACCGAAGCGTTTCGTCGGGGTGCTGCTGATGGCTGACGTGTCCGGCTACACGGCACTGTCTGAGCGGTACAACAACGCCGGAAAGGGCGGCACCTACCGCCTCACCGTCACCCTCAACACCTACCTCGGCTCCCTCATCGAACTCATCTACAACCACGGAGGCGACATTCTCAAGTTCGCCGGCGATGCCTTCTTAGCCCTCTGGAAGACCGACAAAAACACTTTTCTCGGTCACACCATTCACACGGCAGTCGCGTGCGCCCTCCTAATACAACACTCCTTCTCATCTTACGAAACCGATGTTAAAGTAAATCTCAAAGTGAAATTGGCGATTTCCGCTGGTAATCTCGTTTTTGCCACAATCGGCAATAAAATACCCATGAATTACGTAGTCTTCGGACTGCCTGTGATTGAAGCTAAATTAGCTGAGAGCGTCTGTAATTCTGGAGAAGTTAAGTTAACTCATAACGCCTGGGGTCACTTGTATTCTCGAAATTACGACCATGTTATTCACGAGGACGGTCACGTCACCATAAAGGCTATATTGTATGACCCTCGCGAGAAGGACGTTTCCAAACCATTTGGAGGATTCGGAGCTACGATCAAAATTAAGAGTGCATTTTGCGCTCTGGAAAATCTACCTGAATCTATTTGGTCTGAAAGTTTAACATCACTTAAAAACCATAAAAAACACGATGCGTTAAGTTTCAGAAAGTCTATTCTTTTAGCCGAAGAAAGGAACATCGGAGCCGAAATTCGTAAGTTCATGATTCGTCCTGTGCTCACTCAGGTTGACGCACATCAGCCTCTGGAATACCTCACAGAGATGAGACAAGTATCTGTCTTATTCGTTACTTTGAAACCTGCAAACTGTCCAATATTACAGCTCATTACGATAGTTAACAATTCTTACCAGATTATGTGCGAAATTGTATATAAATCTATGGGATGTGTCAATAAAATCATACTTTTCGATAAAGATGTCATGATTCTTATTATTTTCGGATTGAGAGGATTTAAGCATGAGTCTGAAGCGCAAGCGGCATTGAAATGTGCATACAGTATCAAAAAATCGGTATCAGCTTTGGCTGGAGTCCAGGAAGTATCTATTGGAGTGACAACGGGACAGGTATACTGTGGAGTAGTTGGACATCCTTTGCGCAGAGAATTCACAGTGATTGGAGCGACTGTTAACAAAGCCGCAAGGTTAATGTGTTACTATCGAAATAAGATAACATGCGATGAATCCACATTCGTCAAAAGCAAAATGTCCACTAACGGATTTACACTCCAACCTGAAGCTAATCTAAAGGGCATTGTGAACGCAGGAAAGATATACGAGTACACGGAAGAAATAAGAGTCAAAGAACTGTACGACATCCCAATGATATTGCCACTTCTTGATCGAATTGATGAAATGGAGTATTTTAAAAATTGGCTGGATGACTCTCATAATTCGTATCGAGATTTCGATGCAATATTACTGGTTGGAGAATCTCGGTTAGGTAAGAGTAGGCTGCTGGAGTGGATGGCCCGGGAATCCCAGAACAGCGGCTACAAAGTGTGCACCGTCAGTCTGACCTCCATACATTCAGCAAGTCCATATTTAGCTCTGACTCAAATTTTCAATAAAATTTTAGACATTAAAGAACCAAACGAAAACTTTCATAAGGAGGAAAAGATTGTAAACCTTTTACAAGTGTATGATGATGACCTTTGCTATCTCAACGACGTACTTAAAGTCCGTTTTGCGTATCATGAAGGAATATACTCCCAAGATGTAAAACAACGTGTACAAAAAGCAAAATCTATATTTGGTAAATTAATCAATTGTTTACCGGAGACACAAGTCGTATTTTTGGATGATTTGCAAAACTTGGACCCAGTTTCATGGGAATATATCATGATAATGACCGAATCTATGAAAGTCTTTACTGTACTGTCCGTTTGTCGGGGAAAATTTAGTTCTGTGCATACATGGTTATACAGCGTGTTCATTAACAACAATATAAGAAAAATTGTTTTAGGCCCACTGGCACCTCAGTGGATTCCGCCTCTGGCGTGTCAAATATTAAACGTAGATGCCGTCCCCGACGACTTGTGCCAAGCTCTTCACATAAAGTGTAAAGGACAACCAGGACTTGTGGAGATGCTCTTAGTGCACCTGTTCTCAAGTGGTGCTCTTAGTGTGAAAAGAGTCACACCCGAAGAAATTGAGGAATTAAAAGATGAAAATCTTCAATTTCCCGACCCCGAACTGTTGCATCCACAGGCTTTAAAAAATGAGGACCAAGAAAAGCTCAACAAATTCATCGAAGAAGAAAAAGAGATAGGAGTATGTCTGATAACTCAAAAAGATGAACTAAATACTGATATTAATGTACAGAACTTAGATGCATTAGTAATGATTCAAATAGATTCACTGACTCCATATCAGCAATTATTATTAAAAACCGCGTCTGTTATTGGTAATGTTCTATCACGAGATCTTTTAGAGAACATTATGTATCAAAATAATCCAATAACAACGGCCAAGGCGATAAAAAGACTATTTTCTATGCGGATTTTGACTTGCGCAAATATAAGAGGCAGATGGCAGCGAAAAACGCAGTCCTCTGCTTTGAGCATCGCTTCAAATATATCTATAGTTAATGATAAAAAAACATTGACATGTGAATGTAATTTCGATTATGACTCCGAAAATATGTACGATTTGCCGAAGTACGCTTTTTGCAAAGTAATGAAATTTAGAAATAAGAAATCAAGATTAGCCTTCTATGAATTACTGCCGATGAATCAAAAGAAAGAATTTCATGCCAGAGTCGTAAATTATCTACAAAATAATAAACACAAGTGCCCCCACTGCGGCGGAGCGTTGATGGTCGCACAGTCAGAAATTAGTATAGACCAAACCGATAGTTGTGCTGAACCCTCACAGAAAAATGAAGAAGATGAAGATGATGAAAATGAGGATGGTAAAAATTATGAAGTAAAAAATACTTCAGAAAACTATAAAGAAAATGATAAAGATGATGTGAGAAAGTCCACCTCCGAGTCAATACACTCAAATTTAAAATACGATTCGATACAGTATAATACTCGTCTTGATAGTATGACGCAGCGTGCTTCTGGCCATAATTCAATACAAAGTGGTATATCAACTTACAGCAACGCACAATATAACCCTATATTAAAAAGTAGTCATGATTCTGGTTCAACACGCCGCAGGTCAATCAAAAGAGTGACCGTATCCAGCTTTGTTTATAGTACTGAAAGTGCAGATAATGAAGAGAAATCTGTCGTGTTCGACATGTTACGGGAAATTACAGAAGCAGAAACCATAAATGATTGGCACACATTAGGAGTCGTCGACAGCGATGACGATGAAATTGAAGCTCGACATATAAAATATAAAAGATTTTTCAGCATCAAAGTAGAAAGGGGTGTATCGCAAACAGATTTCAGTCAATGTACTTGTGCGGAGTTGAAGATCATCATTTATGACCAACTTGTTTACCACGCTAATAAAGCTGAAATGAAGTTTACAGAAATCGAATTCTTGATAAAATTAAGCTATTTATATGTACTAATTGACAGTATAAATGATGCACTTCCAAAGCTGGAAGATGCTGAAACGAATTGTACTTCGGCAGAAGTGGAAGCTATAATTGATGCTACTGACATCCAAAGATTTCTGGGGAAAATATACTCAATTAAGGCTGCTATCTTTTTGGTCACTGACAGTCTAGCTTTTGCCAAAATAGCTATAGGGCGGGCGATGAGTATCTACCGAATTAATCTGGAACAATTCTTTAATGTAAGCAATTTGATAAAGTCCATTAGATTTAAACAAAAGAAATATCGCTTACACGAGGCGAAAATGGCGGCAGATTCGATTTTTTGCTTAAATATTGCCACGATGTTGTATTCCAGTATGGGAGACGGGGTAGCAGCCAGAATTTCAGCATACCGCGCTATTAAATTAGCGCAAAAAGTGGACTGTAGTGTTGTGGATATGTGTGACGCATTCAGCAACGCGTTACAGATCGACCTCATGCTGGGATACATCGACGCTACGGCGGAGACGGAGCGCCTGTCTATCCTGTGCCTGCAGCGCCTGCCGTCCATCAAGGCCGAGGAGCTGTACGCTTTTGGCAAGCTCTTTATGTCTGCCTTCCGTGCCAGAGTCGCTCGCGGCCAGCTCGCTTCGGCCGTTCACTCGGGATTTCGCGCATTAACCGTCAGTCGATTTCTTCGCGCAGAAAATGTGTCCATAGAGATCATCCCTGATTTAACATACATTTTATTAAGCCGACGCCGAGTAGAAGAAGCTGTAGATGTGGTTAAAGAAGCGCAACATTTGGGCGATGACCACCAGTCACTTGATAGCAGAACATGGTATTTTGCTTTATGTATAGATTTGATACTGGATGCTGGATTCCAATTGGAGCCACCGAGTAAAATCAGCCGATACGCCGAGGAAACAAAGCACATGACCAGAGCTGAGAATGGCAGAAGACGCCTTGTTGTCGGGCTATGGACTTATTGGCTGAGAGCTGATTTGGAAAAGAAAGCGAAGTTGTTCGAGGCGGAGGCTCTGTCGTGGATGCGACGGTCGGAGGAGGATGGGTCTTTGACCAGTCTCATTAGTTCGATGCGCCTAGCTGAAGGGATGCTAGAAAGTTTAGCAAGGAAAATGGACGATTTGCGCAAGGTTAGTAACGCAATTTTAATACCTAGCAGTGAGTATCATTAACTGCTAAACATCTATGACATCACATACACACTTTTAATTAAATTGCAGGTTGTAGACCTTATGGAATTGCGTTCACTGGCCGATCGGGAACTAATCAAACTAGAGAATGATGCTAAAATCTGTCGCGCCATCTACCCAAGATGGATTTTGCTGAAAGCCAATTCACTCAAATTATCCGGTCGTCAAACTGCTGCGGCCCCTTTATTCAATCAAGTACGTAACATCTTCTAACAATATCATTGAAAACAATACAAAATTATTATGGATAAGTGTTTGAGCGTAATTAGTTTTAATATCACTCGCGTGACCTGTGCAAAAGATAGCATACAATTAGATTACCAACCACCTATTTTACTAGTAAAATTTTTGCTAGTGGTAGAGCCTGGTGCGAGGTCCGTCCGGGGAGGTACCACCGTCTTTCCCCGCTAACCTACCGCCAAATAGCAGTGCTCGCACTGTTGCGTTCCGGTAGGGGGCTAAGGCAGCCGGTGAAATTTTTGGCACAGAGGCATTCCATCTTAGGCCTCAGGGTAGGCAATACGCATTCGAGATCTTATGGTTTCTTAATGGGGGATCAAACTATTTCGGTGTCCATGGGCCGCAGTGACCACTTACCATGAGGTGGGCTGTGCGCTCGTTTGCCTATAATCGATAAAAAAAAATAGTTACATATCAATACCTACCTCTTATCTGACTGCGCCGTGCCCCTAGTGTCTTACAAGGCTGATATCACGGGATCAAGCCCGGCCATTCAACTTTGTAGGGACTCTGGCGACTTGGAACTTCCTCCCATTCCTTCGTGTCTGGATTAGGTAGATACGTGCTCAGTCTGAAAGCAAAGAACTAAGTATTCTAATCAGTTCCAATGACAACCTTGGCATTGAATTAAGTCCTGCTTGGGGCCGGTTCCTATAGCGTCAAAACGCATCGTTTTGGCTGCGGACAAAGTGCGGCAGTTAAAACTTGACAGATGTAGGTATACTCTATGGAGCAAATGTCAAATTTTAACCATCTTTAACCAAAACGAGGCGTTTCGTGAATATGGACACCGGGCTTGGCTTTAGTCATTATATTAACTTACTGCAAGGATGACATTTCAATTAAGCTTGAAAAATAGAGACCGGAGCAGAGGCGACGATGCAACACAAGGTTACCTATTATTGGAATTATTTATTTGTCTTTTATTACATGACATTGGTTTCAGGCCCTGGATGAAGCCCGCAAGATGCACAATCGCCTGGAGGAAGCGATAGCTCGCGCAAGCTTCAGTAACTCGCCGTTCTGGCTGCAGAGCGCCCGATCAGGCAGCTTCATGGGCTGGCAGGATGCGGCGCCCCACGCTCGCAGCTCCTGGCATCATCTCATGTACAAAATTACTGCCACGCGATCGTGAACTTTTACTACATACAGAATGGCCACGGAATCACCCGCCTGAATCTAGCCGGCGCGCAACTTGCGCCCAACTCGCCCTTACCGTCATCTGTTTCATCCGGAGATGGTGGGTGAAACGTTGGCCCGCGTAGTGGTACATACACATTTACAAGTGTACAGACGTCCTCGAACGCACATACACGTCCTCGCACGCAAACATTGACGCTTCATTCGCATTGTGTTCGAAATCGTGCTTTTTTATAGGCCGTGACCGCCGTGTGCTTTTACTAAACACAATTACTGGCGAAAGTAATGCTCCAAAATCATTCCAACCAAAATATAGTTCTTTATGGTCCTAATAAACTAGCCAGAGCGAGAAGAGGTTCCGTGAAAACTCTTCCGCTACCTACGTAGGTATAGGTACGTCAGTGACTGACTTACTGATGACACAGCCGAAACTACGAGTCGTAAAAAGCTGAAATTTGGAATTTTGGAATGTAGTTAGGTTCCCTGGTGAGTGTAGTTGGGAGCACTAAGAGAGGATTTCTTGAAATTCCCACGGGAACGGGAAAAACCGATTTAGGTATTTAACATGTTAAGGTTTATGCACTAACGAAGTAAAATGAAAATTGGAATGCAAAAGCTAGTTAGATAAAAAACGATAATTTTAATTTTACGTTTGAACACTTATAGTTATATATGTGTTCTTATAACCCGTCCGTCGTAAGATGGTGTCAATTTGTGCTTTCCAAATATGAATTTTAAATCACTTTTAGTCCACACAAATTACATTTTATGTTTTATTTCGATAGTATGAGCGCTTTATATGCTTTATAATTAAACAATGTGTACTGACAGTCTGACACTGATCAAGTGATCCGGTGATCATGTACGAGAAGTTAAAGGTTTAATTGATCTTGTTGCTTTATTTGGGACTTTAAAACAAATACAAATACGGCATATTACTGGATGAACACGTCAAATGTACGATGATCTAATTTTGACGTTTAGTTTTCCTTAGTGGTCGTCATTACATGCAGTTGTAAATATTTTTAATTGGGTTTTTTATACATAATTCTTGATTGAGTTGAGTATTTAAACTTAATAAAAATGGGATAGTTGTATTGTTTTTTTGCATTGGATGATTGGACTGTTTATTGATAAATTTTACGCTTACCACAACGAGGAAGAAACGAAACGCAGCAGCTGTCATTGTCACGATAAAGTTATCGAAGTTTACGATAGTTTTATCAGCAAGGCTAAAGTTTTGTAACACTCGTATTAGTTTATTCACAATCTTTTGGTAACTATCGACCTGTGAGACGGTCCCCACGCTACAGCCAAGATGTCTAGCAAGAAAATATTTGTTGGAGCCATTGTTTCCTCGAGGGCACTAAAAGTTTTGTCATTCGCCGGCTACTTGGCTACTGAGGACGGAAAGGTATTTTAATTAATTAAATTAATAATAATTTATAATTATGACTTATGACTCTCGAGGCCAGGAGATATTTATTGTTGCAGTCTCATTTATCTTTGATTTTGTTTATGTTCTTGTTCAATTTTATTTACTTTGTTTATGGAAACTGATTACAGTAATTGTGTTCACTGTTTATTGGCTCTTATTTAATCACATAATGAAGGACTCATTTTCCCTGATAAATTATAGTGTTTTTTTTTTCAAAATTCTACTTTGTTAAAATTCTTATTTGTTAGCATGTAATTAATCTTATACAAAGTAAGTTCCTATGAAAGTGATAAAGAAACATACAGCCTTTGTATAGGTATGGCTGCTGCACCGCTTGAATTCCATCTAGAGCCTCGCAGCAAGATACAGAGATTAATATATCGTCACTACTCCATCGACTTGGAAATACATTTATAATCTCTGTATCGTATTTAGATTTAGCCATACGATTAAATAAATAAATAGGTATGGTATAACCTTTCTATTTTTAAACCTGCTCCCACAGATAACATCAATAGGGTCAAAAGAAGAATACACGATCTTGGACAAGTCGGGGGCTTTTGCAGGTTACCAAATAATCACACTGGAAGAAAACCAGCTTCTGATACCAGGGTTTGTTGACTGCCACACTCATGCCCCACAGTTCCCCAACATTGGAGTTGGCCTGGACAGACCACTGTTGGAGTGGTTGGATAAGTACACCTTCCCTCTTGAAAGTCAGTACAATGATGTTGCGTTTGCTGCTAAAGTATATGACAAAGTTGTGGTAAGAACAGTTCCGTTTGTTGATTAAAATTAAATGTTGCAAGTTGCAATCAGAACCTTGAAATGATAAAAAAAATGCTAGTTACACAAATAGGTACTACTATGTAGCGCTTTACCCCCTTAAAATTTCCCATTTTTTCTGTAAAATGATGTTCTTTCCTTTAAGCAAAGACTTTTATCCAATGGTACAACTACGGCATGCTACTTTGGGTCTCTACACCTCGAAGGAACTCTGGAACTGGCAAAGAGTGCAATGAAGAGGCGACAGAGGGCGCTAGTGGGAAAAGTGAGCATGAACATGAAAAATGACGCCGGGTACTACAATGATACTGCCAATGAGATGGAACAAGTGGAAAGCTTTATTCAGAAAGTCTTAGCTTATAAGGTCAGTAAATAAGACTAAACTGGTATAACTCTCATAGTCTAGAAATCAAGATTTCTTTTTTATTACAGAATGATTTAGTCCAGCCAATTGTGACCCCGAGATTTGCACTGAGTTGTGACAAGGAACTGATGACTGGTCTGGCCCAGATATCCAAGAAATATAATTGCAGAATACAGGTCAGATTTATCTATTTCAAACTAAAAACATCAACAGAAGATTGATAGTTCTACCAGAATAAACGTTTTTTTTTCCTTCTTTAGAGTCACATATCAGAGAACTTGAAAGAAGTAGAATATGTCCTGCAAACAAACCCAAATTGCAGCAGTTATAGCGATGTATATGACAAAAGCGAAATCCTCAATAGCAGGGTAAGTGTATTGCAATTATTTAAAAACCCCAAATGTACCCATTTTCTCTAGAAATTCAGAAATTTGCGAAAATTTATAATATTCTTGCCTGTCAATGTCTAATTAGACAATCTACTCTCATCGACTGTACCTAAATTATTATTACGAGCCCATTGTGTCCCAATGGTGGGCAAAGGCGTCCGCCACTTTTTCCACTGCTACTCGTATAATAAAGGTACTCCAGGGTTATAAAATACAATTATGTGTATTCATCATTCCAGTGCATAATGGCGCATGCTATTCACCTAACGGATGCGGAAATAACGCTTCTGGCGGCTAGGGGCGTTTCCATAGCGCACTGTCCGGCGTCGAACACGCGCCTGCGCTCTGGACTGTGTCCCGTGAGGAAGTACCTGAATCATCAGCTGTGCGTCGGACTAGGGACAGGTAAGGAAATATTTATGAAATTACGCATGTCAATATAGAAAATAGCACTTAATAATCAATCCGGACTATGTCTCTCTCAAACCGCGAGCCAAAATGATCGACGTGATATATTTCAATCCCCTTTTTTAATAACTTATCCAGTGAACTTAAATGACTAATATAAAACATGTTACATAGCGTTGAAAATAATAGTAGAGTGAGCGTACCGCGGCAGCAGTCGGCGAGTGCCAGAATCAAATAGTGGATGTTTAGGCTCACGGGCTGAGTAAAATGAGGAGTTCCGTATTGACAATTTCTGAATTCCTAAGTGTCTGACTACAATTACAATTGTGGCTTGATCCTTTCGTAAATAACCAAACCAACCATGTATTGTTTATTTCGTAAATAAACAATACATGCTAGATTGTTTG
The DNA here is from genome assembly GCA_963971205.1 of Aethes cnicana. Classification (NCBI taxonomy): domain Eukaryota; kingdom Metazoa; phylum Arthropoda; class Insecta; order Lepidoptera; family Tortricidae; genus Aethes; species Aethes cnicana. The sequence goes on along the minus strand of OZ020291.1, from coordinate 5,588,503 downwards.
CTATAACTACAGTTTCTACAAAACTATTCAGATGTATCAGGCGGCGACAGTGCGTCGATACTCGATGCTATGCGAAGAACAATGGACGTGGCTACGCATTTAGATTTTCAAAGAGACGACAACAGTGCACTAAGTTGGGTTGAAGCTTTCTATCTAGCCACCATGGGTGGTGCTAAAGGTATTTGCTTGTGGAGGATATTTTGAAAAATCTTACCTCTAGACTGCTTTTGATCCTTTGACCTCCTCCTCCAATTGCGTAGTGTAAACGAAGCCAATTCGACCTACAAGCGCGCAACTTAAGAGGGTTTATCCCGAAAGTTGGCAACGTCGCATATAGCTGTCAAATGCTTCGCTGTTTTTATTTATTTCTCAATATTACTGAATTAAAAAGAAGTTGTCATTCTATGGTTGAATGACGCGTCTCGTTTTACATTTGTTGGTTAGCCATTCAAATGATAAGATTACATTGAAATGCATGGAAAATGCGATGGAAAGTTTTCAAAAGATAATAATATATAATCATAAAAAATCGTGTTTCTATGATAATCGTTGCAATCCATACTTAATATTCAGAAATTAACGAAAACAGCGAAATATTTGACAGCTATTTGCGACGTTGCCAACTTTCGGAGTAAACCCTCTTAAAAAGTATAGTTAAACTATTCAAACTTTAAAAATTCTGAAAGGACAGGAACAGTAAAATGTACTTACTTACCTAACAATTTCTTTGCAGCATTAAATCTCGACCGAAACATCGGCAACTTCGAGGTCGGTAAAGATTTAGATGCCCTTTTAGTGGATGTTTACGCTACGGGCGGGCCGATCGACCACTTCGATTACAGTCTCGACAAAAATGAAGAAGAGCGCATCACGAGCCTACTGCAGAGGTTCGTTTACCTGGGCGACGATAGAAATATCCTCCAGGTTTATGTCAAAGGAGAATTGGTGAACGCCTCGGATTAAGTTCAATGAGGTTTACCGCGAGTTAAAATCCGCTAGACCAAGTATCGGCCAAGGCAATGGCCATTTTGCGCGGTTTGACATTAACAGCTATAGATCCCTCCAATCACCACCTCGAACGCAATCTCTAACGCCAGTGGCGCCCGCTATTGAGCAAAAACAGGGTAACCCCTATTAGAATTTAGAATAGGTCTGTGTAATTACGGCGTTAAGTATGGATGAAACCAAGCGTCATTGTAATTTAGAATCAAATGTCTCAATAATGCGGTTGTTGTAATAATAATTTGTATGCGTGTTTTGTATGCAGGGTATGTTTATAAATAAAAATAGTTAATTTTATTTAATTACTTTTATTCTCGTGTAATTTCTTCATAATTTGTGTAGAAAAGGTGCAAATAATGTGATGATAATAACAAAAATAGCAAATACTATATTGAATACTATTAGGAATTAATAGTTAATTCCATATGATCAGTTAAACAAGATTGAACAATGTCAAATATAACAATTAGTTTTATGAATACAAAATAGTAGAGAAACGCTTTAATATTAACAATGTTACAATTTTGTTAAAGCCTTGAGATCTCTTCTTCTAAGTTCTAGGAGATATTATAATATAATACTCAAATGCAACTGGTATTGGAGAAAATACTTCAAGTCGGTGGAATGGTAGGACATTCAAGTTTTCGAGTGTCGTTAATAAATTATAGAAGTAATAACATAAACAGTCTTATAAAATTAAAAATAATCTATCTAAACTTCAGGCCAACTTATACTTTATTGTACAAAACAGTTAAATACAGCTAATGTTAGCATGAGAAATATAATTTTATCTAAAAGAAAATAGGACGCGTCGTATTTTATAATAAAAGTATTACTTTAAATGGTTAAGTTATAAAAAAAAACTGATGCTTTTTCTGTCGCAACTAGTTTATTTTTGTAATAATTCTTCGCGGGTTAGTCGCGACCTCTATAGCGAGTATAGCATACATATATCATATGCGCAAGCGTACACATTGCTTGTATTGAGTGAGCGTGCACTCTACTCGCCCATTAACAATGAAATATCTAGTTTCACACCAGTTTTAAACTACGTTCGTTATTTCCTATCCCTAATCAATGAACACAGGAACATGAACATGCAATTCCAAGAAATGCAAGCCCGTACTTTTCACATTGTTTATTAAATACACATCTAGGTAGGCTACTGAACGCCGCCACTAATTTAGCGTTCTTATGGAACGCCACTATAGATAGAGCAATAAATAAATATCTTGGGACTGCCTGGCCACCAAAAGGGGCATCACTCGAAGGAATACATACACTAGTTCCGAGTTCAATATATGGCAACGGTACAACGTCTATTTATCACTTAAACACGACCAATTTGTTCAATATTCGCTATTTTATGTAACTTATATTTTATAAATCATATTGCAAAACCAACCCTATGTAAACGTGCTAACAACCGCTTAACAACGTTATCTATCTTTAATAATATGTCTAAAACAATGCTGCCTTCCAGATTCATCACATAACTAAACATTATTGTAGCAATCAGATCCTATATTCAGAAGTTTAGTCTCAAATATAATCAACATATACATGTCTTTTGACTTGCATTGGACAATTAACCTAAACAGTCTTAAATATATTTAGATATAACAATAACTAGCGAATCGTGTGCGAACCAATGTGCATTCAAACTTTATAATTACTTAATACTCCAAATTTGTGTATCAAGCATTATTTAAATAATGTGTTCAAGCTCCCCTGTGTGTTAATAGTTAAATACACTATCTGAATAAGACATACAAAAACGGTAGAAGATTATGATAATTATTGAAAACTGTGAAACACTTCACAATCATCCTAGCACCCTCGTACGAGTATATCATAAAGAGTTTAAGAACCACTTCTGAAATACTCCTTTTATAAACGGAATTTGTACTATCCGATAAAAAACGTCACATAAAGCATACATTTTTATGTTTGAAGAGAAAACTGTTTGAATTTGTAAAAGTACCAAAGTTATTACTAAAATTTCAGTCTTTTTTTATCTGGCTTAAGAAATTTGGCGAATACTATTTATTCAATTAGTAAATTGTTTTACTTAAAATAATAACATCAACACAACAGTGACAAAACTACTAATTCGCGCATTGAGAACTATGCATTTGGAATTGTTGAAATGTGAGCAATTAATGTGATTTAAGGATTAAAGGCTGAGGTAGAACAGAATACGAAATAAAGACAGATGTTAGTGCGGCACTGTCAACCGCAATCAGTATAAATAATAATACTAGAACAAGATTATTCCGCGTTATTGGCTAAAATTTTATCTATCTACGTTAATATATTTACAGGAATGTTTTTCTTTAATATTTTATAGCGAAAGAATTTTATAAGAAATAATATATTTCTCCAAATTTTTTGTGGTACTTCGTTGAAAATGGCAATAGATTTTATAAAATTTCCTATTTCCTTTGGCATATTTTTTTTCAATGATACTTTTCAAATATTTAATTGGTTATAAGTATGTCAAATGTATGTTGAAATTTTATCTATCAAACTTGATTCCCAGTCGTTGTGACAATAACTAAAACCTAAAGTTTTGGCATAATAAATTAACGCCCGGTTCCTATATCCAAAAAACGCCTCGTTTTGCCTACGGACGGTTAAAATTTGACAGATTCTCTATGGAACAAATGTCAAAAATCAACCGTCCGTAGGCAAAACGAGGCGTTTCGTGGATATAGGAACCGGGCCTAAGTGAGACTTCTAAATTTATTGAGTCATGTCAATGTGCATGTACAGTGCACACACATTTTAATAGAACTTAGTGATAGACACATTAATTTATCACTATCAAGAACTGGGTATTATCATTCCAATGCCGTAAAAAATTAAACTCGTGTCTT
>OZ020291.1:5536592-5584422 GCA_963971205.1 Aethes cnicana | reverse complement strand
ATGCCTCTGTGCCAGAAATTTCACTGACTGCCTGAGCTGATTTTAAAGGTAGGCTGTTCTTGTTGTTGCCTCTGGGCATTGACGAGATTCATCCAATAGGCACGAAGAAACTTTTGATCAATACTGTCAATGCATGTTTAGAAGTCTGGCTGGGGTCTACTTGTGATCTATCTCATTCTACAATAATCAAGAATCCTAGCACAGAGTCTACACTTTAAGATATTTTTAATCTAGCATCTTAAATTGAAGTTCAATAAATTTTGAAGGTATTTCGCTTTCGGGCCCGGTTATTATTTTACCGTTTATTAATAACTAATAGGACGCACCATAGCAGCTGTTTGCTATGGGCATCGGCTAGCTTGCAGGCCCGGAGTACAGAAGATGCAAATTCATAAATTAAAACGACTAAATAAGAAGTTCGATTAGTAATAAGTAATTTCCACCTCTTCTATCTTTTATTATGATTCAAACAGGTATCGACCGAAATTGGCATTTCTTTTTAACTCGATTTAATTTTTTATTTAAGAAAAATTCACGTTGTGCCAATATCCTAGTCTCCTATGATTCATTTAGTTCAGATATTTTGTTTTTTAAATCAGATTCGCTTGCTTGCCGATGCCCGTTTTGTTAAAGTTAACTCAAACATCTGGTGTGATCACAACACGTTGTAAATTTGGAAACTTTGGAATCGAATGACAGTAAGTGTCACACTTATTATGAGTAATTTAAATGAAATGAATCCGGCTCGAAGGACTGATTAGGGTAATGTGACCGTTAACAACCTCCCCAAAAGTAATTTGAAATGAATACGTTAATATTGTTAACATGAAACAAGAACGTTAGTTCAGTTAGTACGACTAATCCGACTACAGTTAGTGACAAAAACGGGAATGACGTTAGAAAACCTGCACACCAAAAATTAAACAATACAAAAAAACTTTCAATACGCGTATTATGTAACCTAGCTGTAATTTCAATCTATAGCCACATATATTCAGGGCATTTGAAACATGTATAAGCGGTGTTTTCACCGATTTTTATCGGTACCCACGCAAACGTCTGTGTTCAAGCTTCGTGTAACACGCACACACCTATGTGCGTAATCTCAAGCTTAGTGTTTAACCTATGAAGAACTCCTCCCGAAGATCTCAAACTAAATCTAAAAGAGCAGCCATTTATTCACCTAATCCATAGAAAACCAATATCGAACATGCAGTATATAGAACTGGAAACTAACCAATAATATCATTGCACTGAAACTCAACCCCAAGAAACTCCAAGATTTCGTGATTGTATACGCGATTTTAGTATTAAAGCCAAGCCCTTAACAATACGTTTTTAATGGCTCATTCAGTTGATGACATGGGTGGTTAGTTTCCCATAGACAAGACAAGTAACCACAGACTATTTTCGGGAGCGGTGGACAGTGGCGCTACGGGTGGGTTTTTAGAGAAAACTCTTCACCATCACTTATAGAAAACGTCCTTTAGTGAGCGCTAGAATCCAAACACACATTTTTATATACAATTCTTTAGCAACACAGTCATATCGGTCATTTTAGATTTAACATCCAATTTTGCACAAAATGATACCGTATATGGTTGTTGATCAACTTTCGGAGGACAGATGAACACTCATAAACTATAACAAGTTCAGCCTTTAAGGCCAAACTGTATATCACAGGGCCAAATAAATGGAGAGATAGTACATTACAGATCTAGGGCGATCTGGGGCTTTACGAATTACCACCCGTGGTTTGTCTAAAGTTTTACCTCTTGCCTTGGCCAGAAAGTGAGATTTTCTCCCCGCGTAGCGTGCAAAAACTCCCACTTTACGGCCAAGGTTCACGTAAAATTATATGCGATACCTTTCAGTCATGTCTAGTCAGTGATCGGACATGTAGCATTACTAACTTATCCATACAAAATTCAACAGATAACCACTGCAAGTTTAACAGGGTTTAATGGAAATGAAGAGCCACCGCGAGTGAATTCGCCGTTAAAGGCGCTTGAGTTCTACGAGGTGCAATGTTGCCAATTTAGCACATCAAAACTGAGGTCTCCGAAACGTCAAATGTGACAGTGACATTGACACTTATTGTACGATAGGACAAACTTTAACTTTGACAGCCGGACGTTTGTTGAGCGTCCCCATTTTTACTTGATATATCTTTTATACCGTACATTTATCGTTATTACCGTACACTGTTCGGCCTGTAGACCAATTACTTGACAATGGCGAAATTGTCTTGCACATATACAGAAGCCATTATTTAAAGAGAAGAACTTTGACAGCCAACAGCTTATAGATAGTGGCGCCATCTAGCGAGTAGGAATACAGCGGCCCTCATTGTCTCTTCTAGCGTTAGAATAGGTTTGTCGTGTGTCGTCAAAGGTGGAATCGTACCTGGGGTAGGTAGGAGAGGCTCTTCGTGCTCTCGGCGTATTTGTTGATGGCGCGGAGCTCGTCCAGAGTCATGTGCGGGCTGGAGTTGCTGCGCGATGACTGCGATGACGAACTCACCGACACCTGCAATTGGCAGATAGTTCATATTCAAACAATGTGGTCTTGGATTCCATCCTTATGTTGTGGATATTCCTCCAGCGCGTACGAAGCGCTTCGCTTCATGCTTCATCATGCGAACAGCTAAGAAGTGGAATTTTCTACCGGCCGGTCTCTTCCCCGATAGTTATAACTTGGATCTTTTCAAGTCGAGGGTGAACAGATACCATCTAAGTAAGCATGTTTCACCTTCGACTACATCGTCACTTACCATCGTGGTCAAATGCTTGCTTATAATAAATAAAAATAGTAATGAGCGTCTCCGCTAGTGAAAAATCCGCTAGGAGCGCTACTGGCGTTGGTGTAGTGTCGGCCAAGGCAGCCATTGGCGATTTTGTGCGGTTTGACACTGACATGACAGCTATACAACCCTAAAATCAACGCCTCGAACGCAGTCTCCAACGCCAGTGACGCCCGCTAGAGTGGAAAAAGGTCAGACGGATTTTGTTTAAGCGTATGTATTAATAATAGTGTGAATTCTGAGATGGGACTAATAGGAAAAGGGTTTTGAACCGACCCCACGTAAAGTGGGATAAAATCAGGGATGTGATGGATGATTATAAGATGTTAATAAACAAAGACAATGTACCTAATTATATAAGACTGTCAAACTCGTTACATTACGGCGTACATCGAAAATGCTTCAAATTTTCACACATCGTCTGCACAGCGCCATCTAGATGTAGCTCAATGAGTTCAAATTTGTATCCAGTCTACGTAGGCAGCGACATCTATTAATAGCATTTAACACTTATTTCGGGCGTACGCTGATTTGTTTGAAGGTTGTCATTCTAAGTTAAGAGGAGCACTTTATAGCTTATTTATAATATAAATGGACAAAAGATCCTCTAAATATTGCCTTTTTACTCTTAATTTTACCTTGAAGACGCTCTCCTCGAGCGAGACGGACAGGCGCGTGCACGAGTCGAGCAGGCTGTGCTCGGGGATGACGCCGAGCCCGAGCACGCCGCCCGCCGCGCCGGCCCCCACCACGCCCATCAGCGCCGGCATCGATTGACACTCCTCCGACTTCGCGAGACCTGGAAATGCCGCATCCATGTGTTCATAGATCAATGTTCCTAATGCCGCATCCATGTGCTCGTAGATCAGTGTTTCTAATGCCGCATCTATGTGCTCATAGATCAATGTTCTTAATGCCGCATCCATATGCTCATATATCAATGTTCCTAATGCCGCATCTGATCTATGTGCTCATAGATCAATGTTACTAATGCCGCATCAATGTGCTCATGTATCAATGTTCCTAATGCCGCATCCATGTGCTCATAGATCAATGTTCCTAATGCCGCATCCATGTGCTCATAGATCAATGTTCCTAATGCCGCATCCATATGCTCATATATCAATGTTCCTAATGCCGCATCTATGTGCTCATAGATCAATGTTACTAATGCCGCATCAATGTGCTCATGTATCAATGTTCCTAATGCCGCATCCATGTGCTCATAGATCAATGTTCCTAATGCCGCATCCATGTGCTCATAGATCAATGTTCCTAATGCCGCATCCATGTGCTCATTGATCAATGTTCCTAATGCCACCCTCCTGATAGATCAATGCTCCTAATGCCACCTCCATGTGTTCACAGATCAATGTTCCTATTAAGGTACTGACATTGCCCGCGTGGAATTCGGCTATCGTGTTTCCGCGGGAACGATGCGTTTTTCCGGGATAAAAAATACCCTACGTCCTTCCCCGAGACGCCAACTATCAGCATACCCAATTTCAGCTCAATCGGTCCAGCAGCGGTTAAGCGTGAGGAGGTAACAGACAGATAGACAGACAGACAGAGTTACTTTCGCATTTATAATATTAGTATGGAGTGACGGGTATTTTCCAAATATTTCCATGACGTTTTCGTACTTTCCGGGTCAAATTATGCGCGTACGCATTTTCATGTTAAAAGGTCAGAAAATAACTGTTGGTGACTCACAGAATTCTTCATCTAAGTAATTAAAATTCTAAAATAACAAACAGAACTCTTCACCGATTAGTATTATTTTATATGAACGGACGTATTTCACAATGTTTTTATATGACTGAGTCAATTCCCACCTTATCTACTCGAATGATATGTTGCGTTGATTAAATAGATACTATAGATATAATGAATTAATCCGAACTACAATGATCGCAATGAGATTGAGTTTGGAAACTCCCGAGATTAGTAAATCAGTAAATCGTGAGGTGTGAGTGAACTGATTAAGTGAAATAACTACACAATCGCAAATACTCGTACACTAGTGCCACAGAATATTTAATAGTACTACATACAGAATGGCCACGGAATCACCCGCCTGAATCTAGCCGGCGCGCAACTCGCGCCCAACTCGCCCTTACCGACATTTGTTTCATCCGGAGATGGCGAGTGAATCATTGGCCCGCGTAGTGGTACACACATTTACAAGTGTACAGACGTCCTCGCACGCAAACATTGACACTTCATTCGAATTGTGTTCGAAATCGTGGTTTTATAGGCCGTGTCCGCCCTGTGCTAGTGCCACCAATACCATCGCCCGATTAAATATAAATATTAATGATCAATAATCAACCTACATAGATAAGTAAATTGTCAATTCACGTATCGAACTCACCAAATGATATTTTTTAACATTGACAACGTAAGAGGTACTTGGGTATTTTTAACAACTTAATCTGTTCTCATTGAGACGACCTGCGGAAAATGTATTCGTTATATTTTAGTGACACTAATAAACACTTAAAATAATGGCCGTGTAGTAAGTAATAGCGGCATTTACCTTCTAGATTAAATTTGTTCCCCCAACGGTCGCATTCGCACTGTAACCACGTCTTCTCAGCTTCCAAAGACAGTTGGCCTGTAAATAACAAGTTATTCATTTCACAATCTGAAACGTTCTACAACAGGATTAGAAGTTATTTGCCAACTGTAAAGAATGTATATTTGTTTTGCTATCGCGATCACAATGAGGTGCTTTCAAAGTAGGAATAAGAAACACGTTTTGTGTTATTTCCAGGGCACTGTAGTAGTTGAATTGGCATTATATTTTTTATAGAAAAGTAAGATAAAAATATAGGGTAGAGCGGGGCACATTGAGCAATTTTGACATTATCGTCCTGCGAATCCTGCGATATGCTAATGAGGGCCACGCACCAGTCATTTGAGATTGTCATTACATACATATCAATGTCACTGTTACGTTTGACATTTCGGAGACCTCATTGTTGCCAATTTAGCATATAGTCGATTTGAATTTACCACTTGACCTTATCGGTGAAGGAAAAACGTCGTGAGGCAACCTGCACGCATCTGCGAAGTAATTCAAGGATGTGTGTGAAGTCCCCAATTCGCACTGGGCCCGCATGGGGACTATAGCCCAAACCCTCTCGTGACAGGCCTCCCTGTGCCCAGCAGTGGGATGCAAATGGGCTGTTGTGGTGGATTGATCTATTATAAGTAAGGATTCACAATCAGCCGGAGAAAAACGGCCCCGTCAAAACGGGTGCCCGAACAGCTCGGGCACCTGTTTGGCATTCGTTATAAAGAGGCGTTATTAGCATATTGGAACATATTTTCTAATGTCAGTTTGCTCCATATGTTTTGACATATTCTGTTCGTCCATATGTTATTATTTATTATAGGTCAATGGTTTTAAATGTTTCCTCACGGGCGTAGGCCTCCTGGTCGATGCGGTGGCGCGGCGGCGGCGGGTCGCGGAACGAACAGATCCACTCGTCCTTCACACGTAGAATGCGGCCCGTCACGCGCGCGTAGTACTCGTAGTTCTCGCGCCCGAATAGGTCCCCGGCCGAGAATTGCTCGATCAGCTGTCGCATTATTCGCGTCGCCACCTAAATAGTATCGGCCGTTAGGGCTAGTCGCGACCGCAGCAGCGGTTAGCGTTTTACGGACACATTGCGCGATCGTGACGCTCGCCGCGCATCGGTTAGCAACCGTCACGCGCTATATGTCAGTAAAACGCCCGCCGCTCTCGCTATCGCGCGAAGTGGTGGCCTAGCCGTAATGCTTAGTATATTGAAAACGCTAAAGACACAAGTTCGTAGACAACACGCAACAAACAGCAGGCGACGTCGACGACACTGCTGGATTCTATATATTTCTATGTAATACCTTTCTTAACTATGGTATCTTCAGTGGGTCATTTTTATCAGCAGAGGTTCCTAGTGCCAGCACACTGTATGCCGTCTATAAGGCCTGCAATGAACAAGAATACGCAAAGCTCGACTTATATGGCGCTGCAAACGCTTGACCCAAACCAAAACCCAAACACTGCAGCTGTCAATTTTTTACGGGTTTTTTGTTGAAAATTTTAAGTAGATTTGTTTAAAATTGTTAAATATTGACCGCAATATTAATTTTGGTTCGGTTATTTGTGATGAAAATGAAGACATCCCAATGCAATAACACCTGCCCCAGATACATAGCAAGTCTTTAGGAAATACGTGTCGTCCGTTCTCATTGCATCCTGGAACTGCACAGCGCGGCATTTTTTAATAATTTAAGTAAAACCAATAACAACAAATATTTCTCTATGTAATTGACAGATGGTTTGAGTCAAGCGATTGCAGCGCTCCTAGTGGCCAAATTATGCAGATTTCTTGTCTATTGCAAGTGCGAAAGATATTAACACGCTAATTTCTTCCGGTATCTGCGTTGAATGATAGACAACGCAATAAAGCGAGCAAAAGCACATGTCGCTTGCAACACGTCGACGGCTGCTGCTGAGAATCGGTTACGAACTGTTACCTTAAGAGGATACGTGAGCTGAGCCCCTTTTCAGATTTGAGAAATTTAAATCAATGTTGCTGTCTCGCAGGCGCGGGCGGAGCGACTAAACCGCGACCGTGTTAGGTACTCCGCCTCTTAGGTCTCCAGAAGAAGAACTCGGATGGTACGATCAGATACTTTAATACAGGTAGGTACAATTATATATATAAAAATATGTGTTGCCGTGTCGGCTGTGCGGTGCAGTCTGGCGGCGCCGGCGGGCGCCGGAGTGGGCTCGTGACGTCGTCGAAGGTCAGGTCAGCTGCCAGGTGAATATGACCCGTATGTGCAGGTAAATGGTGTTGTTACTAGCGGTAACATGCTCCCCTCTCTTAAAAGCTCTGGCTTTTAAGCTGCATCATCGTCAAGGAATGGGCAGATCCTGTTGATTGCTCGCCGTATGGTGCCCTTGGAGGTCAGAATGTCAGCTACTCTGCAGGCTCCATCGGATCCAGGAAAAACTGCTTGGACTCGTCCTAATGGCCACTGCAATGGGGACGTCTTCTCGTCTCTAATCAGCACCAGTTGTCCAGGTTTGATGTCTGGCTGTCGATGCTGCCAACGGTTGCGTTGCTGAAGCTCGCAGATATACTCTTGGCTCCACCTCGCCCAGAAATGCTGACGCGCTTGTTCGATCCTCGCATATCTGTGGATTCGACTGGGGTTGACTTCTTGCAGGTCAGGCGCAGGCAGCGAAGTCAGTGGCCTTCCAATGAGGAAGTGCCCCGGGGTGAGCGGAGAAAGATCTTGTGGAGACGAGGACAGAGGATATAAGGGCCGGGAATTCATTATAGCCTCTATCTGTGTGAATAAGGTAGTAAGCTCCTCAAAAGTTAAATGAGTATTGCCAAGGACACGCTTCATGTGATACTTGGCCGATTTTACACCGGACTCGAATAAGCCCCCAAAATTCGGGGCGCTGACAGGTGAAAAATTGAATTTAATCCCGTCGTCTACAAACGCGTCGGAGACAGAGTCAGATTGAGCATTAAGAAATTCACCAAGCTCGCGGTTGGCGCCTACAAAATTTCTTCCATTGTCGCTGAATATCTCTCGTGGCTTTCCACGGCGAGATATAAAGCGACGTAATGCCAATATGAAGCCCTCTGTGCACAGAGAACTTACAAGTTCCAAATGTACCGCCTTAACTTTAAAATCTACGAAAATGCAGAGATAGCATTTACTTAATTTTGCTCCGCGACCTTTCTTATCACTAACTAAAAACGGCCCAGCATAGTCGGTACCAACGACTTCAAATGGAAACCCAGGTACAATTCGCTGTGACGGCAAATTTCCCATGATTTGCTGGGCAGCTTCACCTTTCATTCGTTTGCAGCGCGCGCAAGAACGAAACGTTTTCCGAGCGAGTACTCTGCCATTTAAAGGCCAATATTGCTCGCGAACAACTGAAAGGAGAAGTTGCGGCGGCGCATGCATCAGTTTCAGGTGATAATACCGGAACAATAATATCGTAAAATGATTTTTAATTGACAGAACAATCGGATGCCTTTTCTCATAATTAAAATTAGAATTATCTAACCTTCCTCCAACACGTATTAAACCTGAGTCGTCAACATAAGGATTTAATTTGCTTAAACCGGAAATTGCCTTATTCTTATTATTAAAAAAATCAGAAAAACTTTCGCTTTGAGAAATACAGGCTAATTTTAATTCAGCCTGTTCAAGCTCATCCACAGTTAGCGACCCAGAAACAGAACCTTTCTGTTTCTTTATGTGAGTATTGATAAACCGACATACGTATGCAAAAATCCGTCTTAGTCTTAAAAAACTAGAATAATTAGACATTTCAATTATTTTACTGGCAGTGCACGGTTTGTCAACACTTATTGTATGCGCGCGTATCTCAGGTAAGTCCGTTTGTGTCGCTCCGCCCTGCTCAGGCCATTGACCGTTATCCTTCAGGAATGAAGGTCCCTCCCACCACAGTGACAACGACGCTAACTCGTCCGGGAACACGCCTCGGGACGCCAGGTCGGCCGGGTTCTGTGCAGAAGGAACATACATCCACTTCGTATTATGACAGATGTCATTAATTTCAGCAACTCGGTGTGACACAAACGTACATAACTTATGCGAAGGTAGGCTCAGCCAACCTAAAACTATTTTAGAGTCAGTCCAAAACCAACATTTTTCAATGCTACAGCGTAGGGCTTGCAGGACCTTTTTACAGAGGCGTGAGACCAGGAGGGACCCGACCAACTCTAGCCGAGCTACGGTTATAGCCTTCAAGGGCGCGACTTTGCTTTTAGCACTTAGAAGTCGAACCGTACAATTACCTAACGCATCTACTGAGCGCAAATAAATACATCCAGCATAGGCTTTCAGGGATGCATCTGAAAATGCATGAATTTCAGTCGTCACTGCATTACTGCAGATTGCATGACGAGGCACAGTTACATTTACCAGGTGGTGTATAGTGTTCACGAATCTAGTCCAGATACAGTTTGGAATCTGGGGTATTTCATCGTCCCAGTCCAGTTTCTGTGACCACAGAGATTGCAAAAAGATTTTACAGAGGATAACACATACACTCAACAGCCCTAAAGGATCGAATATACTCGAAGCTACAGAAAGGACGGTCCTTTTAGTGTACTTTACATGGTTACCTATCGATTGCAACTTTGAACACGTCATTAAAATATTATCAGCATTGGGGTCCCACTCGATACCCAAAGTGTTAGTATGCTTTGATATTTTTAAATTATCTTGCGGACCATTGTTATTTTGAGCAACACTATTAAGAAACTCCTGAGAATTGCTTTTCAATTTTCGCAAATTAAAGTGCGCTGTGTCTAATGTTTCAGTGACTTTCTGGTACAGGGATATCAGCTGGCTTTCATCATCCAGGCCAGTAATTAAATCGTCTATATAAAAGTCGTGAGTAATCACTTCTCCTACCAGACGGTCACTGCATTCCTGTCCTAATTGGACAAGACACCTCGTACTTAGAAAGGGAGCGCATGATGTCCCGTAGGTGACGGTATTAAGCTGTAAATGCTTCATGCGTTCACTTTCATCAACACGCCAGAGTATCATTTGGAGATGTCTCTGTGAGGGCTCCACTGCAATTTGTCTGTACATCTTTTCTATGTCGCCTGTGAAAATAAATGTATGTTGACGAAATCTGATAAGAATAGAAAAGATGTCATCTTGCACAGTGGGCCCCACCATGAGAATATCGTTGAGCGAGCAACCTGAATCCGATTTAGCAGACCCGTCGAAAACCACGCGGCATTTCGTTGACTCACTTTGCTCCTTTAAAACCGGATGATGCGGTAAGAAAAATGCATTTTCAGGTTTCGCGCTCTCGGATAGGTGCCCCAACTCTGCGTACTCATTTATAAAATCTATGTACTGGGATTTTATATCAGGTTGCCTTTTAAAACGTTTCTCCAGCGAATCGAAACGCTTTCTCGCCAATCTATATGAATCGCCTAAAAACTCGGCATTATTATTAAGAGGCAACGTGACACAAAATCTGCCATCAGCTAAGCGTCGTGTGTTCTGCTTGAAATGCTCTTCGCACGCCTCCTCTTCTGGGGACAACACTGGTGTAGCAGGAACCTCTTCCAACTCCCAGAACTTACTTAGCTGATCGCGTATTTCGCTACTGAAACCGCAATGTATACTTTTTAACGGCGGCGTATTATTAATCATAACAGGGCCTACCATCAACCAACCAAACAAAGAATTTTGCAAAATAGGTTTATTTTTGCCGAGTAACAATTTTTCATTTAAAATAATCTCCCAAAAAATGTCCGCGCCCAATAATAAATCAATCTGACCGGGCTTATAGTAGTTGGGGTCGGCCAACACTACATTTTGGGGAATTGTAAACTCTGAGACGTCTACTTCCTTATTAGGCAGCGCATTCGTTATCTGTGGAATAACGTAAGCATCAACTTTTTTACACGAATGTGCCTTACTACTTGATCGCGGCTCAACCGATACTGTGAAACGCCTTAATGCATTAAAAGAGATATTATTAATTCCGGTAACTCGAACTGTATCGATCAGTTCCCCTTGCAAGCCTAATTTTTTCATAAAAGCCTCAGTAATGAAAGAGGATTGGCTACCGCAATCAAGAAGACAGCGCGCCTCGTAAGTTTCATTTTTTAAATTATTTTTTACCCTAACAATGGCGGTTGACAGTAGCACCTGATTTTCAACGCAAGCCGACAGCGAAATAGGCGTAGACACAGACTCCTTACTTCCCTCTGCATGGCCTTGACCTTGGTAAGCCGGCGATAAAGTTTTATGCAGAAGTGTATTGTGTCTACGTCTACATATCGCACATGGACTCGCCTTACACTGGTGGGCAAAATGGCCACCACGAAAACAAACTACACACACTCTTAATTTCCTTATGCACTCATTCCTTTCATCTACTGACATTTTATTTAATTTATCGCAATTATAAAGTGCGTGGTCAGCGTTACATATACGACACGCTTTTACATTTGAGGCGCTCGACGTTGTAGGCATAGCATCGCTTGCAGTGGCTACAAAGGCTTTCTGGACCTTATCCATACGCTTATACGTGAATTGCTTGTCAACCTTGTCGCCGGTGCTCGCGCTAACCATCTCTAGAACGTCGGCCCTGTGTCTCAAAAAATTATAAAAGCACTCTAAAGTCGGGTTGTCAGCCAAAGTATTTCTGTGCTCTTCCCACTTAGTAACGGTTAAACAATCTAATTTACTCGCAAATAAATATATTATTAACGTATCCCAGTTATTGGTTTTCTCACCTAAACTATTTAAAGCCCTCAAATGTTTCGATATATGATCGATTAGGAAACGCAAAGTTTTTTCAGACTCCCTTCCACTAAAAGACACATTAAAAAGTGACTTAAGGTGAGTGTGAACCAACTGCCGTTTATTATCGAAGCGTTCGCTAACCAGCTTCCAGGCTACGGCGTAATTCGCCGACGAAATCTCTAATGCTTCGATAACGGATGCTGCGTTACCTAACAAGGATGCTTTTAAATATTGATATTTACAAATATCAGTTAAGGATTCGTTATTATGCACAATTGACAAATAAATATCGCGGAACTCCAACCACTTGTTGGGATTTCCGTCAAAAGTGGGCAACTTAATAGTGGGCAATCGTGCGCCGGCGCCGGCGGCCGAGCCGGAGGAGCTCGACGCACGCGCTGCAGCAGTTTCAAGGGCATCGTCGAAGGAATGGGGTTCGTTCGCACTTATCAATTCCTGAGCCAAACTAATTACCTGAAAAAATACTTGTTCTGTCTCTTCACGCTCATTAAACTTCCATTCCTCCTCGTTAACCTTTGAATTTGCTGCTATTTCTATGTTTGTTTGAATTTGATCATATTCCTCAAATAATAATTCTATTTTACCTAGTCTTAACTTTAATTCATTTATACTACCTTGCGATACTTCCTTCAGTTTTTTAAATGTTTCTAAATAATTTTTAAACGTAGTTAAACGTCCCTTAATAGACCCTCTTTTTGCTCGTAACTCTGCCTCCGACATGATGTAAACAACTCGTTAGTAATTGAAAATAAATAGGTGCAAATAAATACCTCGATAAAAATGTAGGTCACCTTATTCGAGTCAGCTGTGATCGGCCGATAAGCGATAAGCGGGTGCGCAGGTGGCCGGGCAGGCGTCCGCGGGGGTGCGGGTGCGGGCGGCGGGTGCACTGGAATGGTCGGCCGGTCTAATTATTTACTGCTTTAAATAATTTAGGCATGGACACCTATCATAACAACGAAAAAGATCTCACTAACGCGAAGAATATGCCTTTATAAAATTATAATTTAAGTATAAATTATTAAAGAATAATGAAATGTGCAAGTTACGGGCAGGCAGAATGATTACGCAAAGCTTACGCGTACATACAACGTAATGAACTATTTTAGCACTTGTCTATTTCTGCAATAGGCGTTTATCTTTAAATATTATGAGCTTTTGTGCATTTAAATACTAAATATAGCAGTTAGCATGAAGATGACTTGCAACTAATTAACGGCAATAATTAAGAAAGAAGTAGGCATAAAAGCAGGTAGTTAACGAAATAAATTGCACAATATGCTTCGACTTTGAGAAATTAAGCTATTGAAGTAAGTTTTGTATACAAATTAGCGCTTTAAACTTAAAATGTTCAATGCTAATGATTAATTTGGATTTTTTTTTAAACCGGAAAAAATTGAGAACTGTTCACACAAACGAAACTTTACAGGGCAAACAATTTTAGTAGGATAAGGAACGGGCACACCTCTCGTTTTTGAAGAAGCCAGCAGCAGTCACGCCACTAATTCCACATCCAAATTGAAATCCAAAAGGTCACGCAGCGGTCATGCATACGTGTACGTCTTCGAGTCGCAGGTCGTGCTACGCGCCCGCGTAGCAACAGTGGTCAGGGTCGCCAATGTTAGGTACTCCGCCTCTTAGGTCTCCAGAAGAAGAACTCGGATGGTACGATCAGATACTTTAATACAGGTAGGTACAATTATATATATAAAAATATGTGTTGCCGTGTCGGCTGTGCGGTGCAGTCTGGCGGCGCCGGCGGGCGCCGGAGTGGGCTCGTGACGTCGTCGAAGGTCAGGTCAGCTGCCAGGTGAATATGACCCGTATGTGCAGGTAAATGGTGTTGTTACTAGCGGTAACAGGTGCGATAAGGACAACTGCAGCTCCGTCGAAAAATCCGACGTAAAAAACTCAGAAATCGAGGTTTCGTTCTCGCCATTTTCCTCCTCCAAAATTAAACCAATCGTAATGAAATTTTAACTAGATGAAAAGGAAATTATTTGTGTCGGACCGTTTTGATTTTTGCGTTTATTATTGTGGTTTTTGTATACCCGGCATTTATTTGCGGCCTATTCAATCGGGCCGTTTTCAGCACTGTTTGGAGTCACCTAGTTCTATTAAGAATAAAAATATAACTAAAAGCAAAACGTACCGACACAGATATTGACGAAACTGATCTTATTTCAAAAAATCATTGATCTACGATCAAAATCCAGGGAGGAATATGTCGAGAACGTTTGTATGGAAAAATGACCACAGCGTGTCCTCTTAATGCTTGTTTTCTCACCGCCAGTTCAAAGCGCTAATATAATATGCTTAGTAGTAAGACATGCTGTCAAATGAAACCATAAGGGACCACGAATGGTCTTAACAGGTAAAGGTACTAAGAATACTCGATGATTGTACTGACAACATATCTCATTAATTTATTATGATAATCTGGAGACGATATGTGTTTAGTTAACATAGGCCGATGACATGGAACTATATGTAATAAAATGCGTGCGTGAGGCAGTGAGCGTGGCAGTGGACTGTAATATAATGATACATGTTTGAACATAGTGTTGTGAAGAAGGCTATGCTTTGACCTTGATTGAACACTGAATGTTTTGTTGAAACTAAGGCCAGAGTATGAAATAATTTAATTTCAAAACTTAGTACTAAATAGCACCTAGTCATATTAACTAACAAGTGAAGAGCACTAAATCCAATTTAGTATTTTAATAGCCATCTATTCAAGTTAGATTCTAGGCACTACGCAAGTTTAACTACTTGCGTTTTTTTCATGTGAATTTCTGTGGATTGAGTAGCTTGTGGGTGTGTAAAACTGCGCTAATATGGAGATGGTTAAAGACAGATTTTCAAGTTTTACCTACTTCTAGGAAATGCAAAAACACGAGCACGAACTAATTACATTTTAAAAAGATTACATTACAGGGGCAAATTAAATTATAGTGGACTACCAAATCATGGGTTTTACTTGGATTGGATGAAAAGTTATAAGAAAAACGTGCAAAGGGGCTATGAATTAAGGGTCACAAAATTCTAGAAAGGTTGAGGTTGTAATGATCATTTTTATAATGAATGGACTCTCAGTTAATTATCATCATAGTTCAGCTGTTACTTGCGTCACTACTGCATGTTATGTAGTAAAGTCCACCGCCGCGTCTGTCTGTCTGTTCACGAAAAACTCGAAAACTACTTAAGGGATTTTCATGCGGTTTTAACTAATAGATAGACGGGTTCACGACGAACGTTTGGTTGTATATTTTTTTGTTCTACTACCCGTGCGAAGCCGGGGCGGGTGGCTACTTTAAAAAAAATAAAGAATAAAACCATTGTTCCGGTACGTATCACTATTAAAAGTGAATGAGATGACTCAGCGAGTCAAGGAAGTGAGTAACCAAATTGAATTTGTGAATCAAACGGTTATCAGTTGCGGTGGGGTTGGTTGGAATGTAGAGTGCCGTTTCTAAACATATTAAAATACCGGAGATATGATAACGATCAATTATCAAATTAGAATCTACGCTAATTGGTACTAGATTGGTCATACTTTTCAATAAACTTAAATAATGGAACCCCATATTGATCCAAGAAGAGTCTTTACACTAGAAGTTTCTACCAATAGGTAGATATCCATATTAATATTATAAATGCGAAAGTAACTCTGTCTGTCTGTCTGTTACCTCTTTACGCTTCAACCGTTAGACCGATCTGGATGAAATTTGGTATGGAGATAGTTGGGGTCCCGGGAAAGGACATATGCTACTTTTTATCCCGGAAAGACGCATAGTTCCCGCGAGAACGCGATAACCGAACCCCCCGCGGGCGGAGTCGCGGGCAGAAGCTAGTATATAATAAAGCATTCTAAAAAGCATAAATTATTCACCGCCAAGGACTCGAACACTTACGTTTTTAAATGGTGAACGTGGAACTAACATCAATATAAGCGATCTATAAATGTTCACTGCGCTAGATCTACAGTACATCATAGAGTATATAAATTATCATCACGTGTGTTGTATAATGTACTCACGCACACTTCAGCCTTCAGCCGCATGGTTTAGACAAGTTCAGTGAGAACAATATAAAAGCTATATACATGTCGCTTAATCTATACTTAACAGATAGTAATCATCCGATTCGCTGGTCATAATCATAAGTACTCTAAAGATAAAGCTGAGAAAGGCTCGCGTCAAAGGAGCAACGTAATTTTAAATTATCTTCCATCTGATAAGCACAAGCCGTGTGGTTCTCTGATAAAAATGCTATTTATTGAGTTATGATAAGGCGATTACTAATGCCTTTGTTGTAGTAATAACAAGGGTTTTATCGTGCCAATTATGTCGCATCGGAAATATATAAGGTGCTAACAAATTAGTCAAGGATATTTTAAGAGATAATAAATTACATTTAAACAATTAACTTTTAACTATAATTAAGGAACCTTTGTATACCATTTTTTTGTCTCATTTAATCATCTTATTAACAGGATGTTTTAACGTAGCAAATTTGTTTCCTATTTTTCTCCAAAAAAACATAACAAAACCAATGATGTTTCATACTTAAATGTACTTCGAGAGCCGAGTACTATCAGCTGTAAAAATATCCGTGACTAATTTGTTAGCACCATGTATAATGAAAGGTCACATAAAAAGGACAGGTCATTAAATTTTAGTTTTACTTCGACCTTTTAAAGTCCACGAGAAATATATCGGACTTCTAATTCTGGAAATTGCAGAAACTACTACTACTACTACAGCCTATTTGCGTCCCACTGCTGGGCACAGGCCCCCTCTCATCACGCGCGAGAGGGTTTCGGCTATAGTCCCCACACGGGCCCAGTGCGGATTAGGGGCTTCGCACACATCTTTGAATTACTTCGCTGATGCGTGCAGGTTTCCTCACGATGTTTTCCTTCACCGAAAAGCTCAGTGGTAAATTCAAATTGAATTTCGCACATAAGTAAACTTAGAGGTGCGAGCCGGAATCGAACCCCGGACCCTCTGCACGAGCGGCGGTAGGTCGAACCACTAGGCCACCACGGCACGCAATCGCAGATTATAAGAAATATAGAAAGAGAGATCGACGTCACAATAGCTATATCGAGATAGTGACTAATACACTGACTTATTGCAAATATTGTAATGTTTATAGCCTTCTAGTAAAGTCTAGTCAGTACTTCGTTCGCAATTAAAACCCAAAACATGCAACATCACAATGTACAAGACCATTTACAATTTAATTAGTGCAGTCGAGTTCGCCAATATATACACACTTTTGCACGTTGGAATAAGGTCCAAAAGTGTACACATATTAATGAACTCGACTGTACAAGTGCGAGTTTATACAATTAATTCTACTAAAAGTCGGTATTTTTTGTATGGACTAGCACTTGCACTTTTCAAAGTGTAAATGGGGCCTATCATATCCTATAAGCTGTTTACATTACAAACCGAACTTTAGTATGACAGTTGATTTGAATGCAACATCGCACTCTTATCCCCTGTTATTATGTAGTACAACCAGCCGGACAATTAGTCGTTCGTAATAAAAATAACTGTAACGTGACGTCGCTACAAAGTGGGCCACATTATAAAGCCATTTACAAAAACACATGTCCGAATCGGATGATTACGACCCGGTGCAACCGCTATCGTTCACGTGCATTACTCACTATGTTACATTATAATTCTGGTAATCTATGTTATTTAATCATGATACTGTTGAGAGAACATCGTGATGAAAAATAGTTTCTTGACCCACTTGACATTAGAGTCTATTCAAACCCCCTCGTGGTGTTAGGCTTGTGCCCAATAGTGTTACGCAAATAGGCTGTTATGGTGTTGACTAAAAAGTTATATTGTTTTTTTCAGTATCACAACACAAAGCTTATATATAGCTTGTCCACGAGTACAGACATCGGCACGTAACTTGAGCAGTGGCCTTGGATGCGCAGAATTCAAAAATAAGGTCTAATCGGGGGCGAGGGACGCAGGGAGCGCTTTGTTGTGCGCGCACGCTTACTGGCCCTTCAGTTGTAAACATGCGCAGAAATCCCTACTTTTGCTCACCGCTCAAGTTACGTGCCGCCCTGTAGTAAACAATCCAATTAGTCATGTACTTTGTCTGATGCCGGAAAGAGTCGTTAAATCACTCACGCACCATGTCGAACGGAAATGCACTAACCTTGAATCTCTGCACGTCCTCCATTGTGGCAGTTTTCCCATCGGACACGCAGGAATGGAAAAAGGACGGCGCCACGGACACCCCAAGCGCCTCGGATGTCATGCCTGTGCCTGAACAATGAATAAGTGAGCTATGCATTGAGATCTTAAAAGAAAACACTCCCACGGTGCATGTTTATGAGGACCCGAGCGTTTTTGTAAACACGCCGGCCGTTCGCCCGATGATTCGAGGTCAGATTACGGATATCACCGTCAGCACACACTATTGGCGCTAACGTGCTATTTACTTGTCTAAAACACTGTAGTTGTACAGGTTTACACAACTTAGAAGACGCGTGGATTAAGCAATAATAGACTTTGCGTCAACTGCTTCGCCGCGCGCCTTCTAAGTTGTGACGTGCTATACGCAGTTACGGCCAGCATTATAGCCGGTGGAGCCCAGAAAGTTCTCGAGTGGCGTCCACGAACCGGGAGACAAGCTGTCGGTAGGCCTCCAACAAGATGGTGCAACGACCCCATAAAGGTGGCGGGAATCCTGTATATAGAAGCGAGTAGCACAAGACCGTTCTGATTGGCGCTGGCGAGCCTTGGGCGAGGCCTATGTCCAGCAGTGGACTTCTTTCCGCTGATATGATGACGATAACACGATGCTAATTGCTAACACTGTAATTTTCTTTCCGGTCCGTTGAAGTTTTGTCAACCCTCAACTTTAGACTGATTTCAAATTTCAACTATCTATTTGATAGTGTCTATAGCTCTTTTTATAATAACTAGGATAATAGATACTCCTATTTATTGAATAAGTTCAAGGTAATTGTGATAATAAGGAACACGAAAATACGCGTCTAGCTCAATATATGATTTCATATTACAGCCTGGAGACTAGACTCATATATTTTTTACAAAATCAAAATCATTTTGATCGTCTCGTTCAATCGTAAAAAAAGTTCTTATAAATAATTATATTTGTCTGACCCTCACAGTAGGCGTAGACCGTCCCGTGAAACTGAATTTAAAAAAAAAACCTACGCCAGTCATCATGAGTTTAACAGTTCAACTTCAGAGCTTTAATTAAATAAATCACACGTTAACACGGTGGGATGGCCAGCCAGTGCACCCAGAAATAGTCGCAGTTGATAGGATAGCCAGTTTAACACTTCAACCGCCACGCTAACTGCAAACTAAGCGCCAATTTGACCTATACGGGTAAGACCTAGAGTATATTTTAAGTTTCAAGTTTTGACGACTACGGCCGACGGTGACGGTCAAATGGTTACGCGTCATATAAATTCTTCATCCTCCATTTAGGTGCGTTGAATTACGACAATTAAACGTACAGACAGAACGTCTGGTAATTAAGACTCTAAGACAACTAGCCCAATAGACAGATACACGCAACTACGAAGTCCCACCATGCGAGGAATATTAGAAAATAGGGATGACGACAACTTTTTTTTTCGTAGTCTATCAGGAAGATTATTGAAAAGTATTGGACACGTATTTTTTCTTTTTTCACGTAATCAAACTTATACGGAGATACATTGAGTTGAAATGTCACGTGACGTCACGGTTAGGTACGATTTATACCTAACAGTGACGTAGTTAGCCACCACTCTCCAACTTTAATGCGTTTTAACTTAGTCATACTTTGTTAATTTGATAAAACAAAAAATACGTGTAATATTTTTTATTACCTGACTGACGGACTAATTATAATTTCGATTTCTTCACCCTGTCGTCATCCCTATTCAATCCAACACAACACAAACAATAATTCACTTTGATATACTTACCTACTGGCTTCTGCCCGCGACTTCGCCCGCGTGGAGTCCGGTTATCGCGCTCCCGCGGGTACTATGCGCTTTCCGGGATAAAAAGTAGCCTATGTCCTTTCCCGGGACACCAACCATCTCCATGCCAAATTTCATCCAAATCGGTCCAGCGGTTGAAGCGTGAAGAGGTATCAGACAGACAGACAGAGTTACTTTCGCATTTATAATATTAGTATGGATTAGTGTAATTGTGTAATTACATGTTAGTATTTTTTTGCACCAGTTGATATTGCTTTTCGTGTTAAAACATGTGGTTAGTTATTCGAGGAAATGATTTATTGAAAACCAGGGTGATTGTTCGGTTTAATTAACATCACGAAATAATCAGGTTAAAAATGAGGATATTTACGCAACTATCAATAGTCGTCTTCTTTCCCAAGTCACAAAGGCAAATTTCACATCATTCATTAGAGTACAATCTGTACCAGTTTCGAACAACCGACACATATCTATGGGATCAACACTATGTTATTGTGATATTAGGCGATAACAGATATCACCCCATGAGAAAAAGATAAACTCAACTGCAATGAAAACGGGTCACTTTGTACGGAAAATCCTATACAAAGTGCCCGATTTCATTGCGGTTGTGCGTATCATACTTTTTCCATTGTATGTACCTACATATTTGCTGTATTTTGACATGAGTTATGAGTTATGACTGCAAAGATAATTCTTTTACAAATGTTCAAATAGACATTGCGTGAATTACTCAATTACGGGGCCGCTTTTTGCGCGTGACCACGTAAATAACTCCGCGAGGCGTTCGTGTTTCAACGGTGGACTTTTCAGGAAGAGTTCAGCACATTTCCAAGTTAAATATTTAGATAACCGAGTAGAAACACACACGACCACATGACAGCTTTAATTAGTGGCTTAATTAAAGATTTTTATTTGTTTGAACAATGTAACGCTCTGGCTAGGTTAGATCACGACTTCACGACAAAAAATAAAATGGACCTACAATTTGTCCGGGAGTTCTAGAATTTCAGCCAGACTAGCACAAGGCAATCCATATTAATATTATAAATGCGAAAGTAACTCTGTCTGTCTGTCTGTCTGTATGTTACCTCTTCACGCTTCAACCGCTGGACCGATTTGGATGAAATTTGGTATGGAGATAGTTAGAATCCTGGGAAAGGACATAGACTATTTTTCATCCAGGAAAAACGCATAGTTCCCGCGGGAACGCGATAACCGAATTCCACGCAGGACAAGTCGCGGACAGAAGCTAGTTATTTTATATATTAAAAGAAGATTTTGATCTGGAATGTGCTGCATCTTCTAATTATTCAAAATATGCAAGCTATTACACACAGAAAACATTCCAATTGTCAACGGTCCAAGAATATGGGCAGTCGGCATTAGAAGCGAACACTAACAATGAACACCGGAAGCAAGTCATACCGTCACAATGGACGAATAACTTATGCCAGATGAGATACAACTGCCATTATCAGAGTAAGCAGCGGTGACGTCGGTGCTCGGTCAAAAGGGCGTATCTGTCTATCGAGCCCGTACACAGTTACGCCGTTTTAGGTCAGGACTGCTCAAAGGGGCGCGAATGCGTAACCGCGCCATAATGTACAGTGTGCAATGGTGCGCGACTCTTACACATCATGGACTAGATTGGAACTACTTTGACTCACATTTCATTATTTTAATTCATGGCTAATTATTAAAAAACAACGGGATGTTATGGTTTCATGTCTACAATAAATACGTGCAGTAAATATTGCGTGAAAGCGTAAAACAGACAGACCGACTAACTCACTTTCACATTAATAACATAACGAGACATTAAGCAAGATGGAACAATGGCTCGGGAAAAGCAGAGCAGTTGCAACACTAATTAAGGCGTACGCCCACGCTTGGCGTAATTGGCAACATTAATGTCATCTTTTCGGAGGGTCAGTGAGATCCTTTGAACTTTCTCAGAGCACTTAAGAGGGTTTACTCTGAAAGTTGGCAACGTCGCAAATAGCTGTCAAATAATTTGCTGTTTTCATTAATTTCTGAATATTACAGAGTGAAAACATGAATTATCGCTCTATGGTTGAATAAAACATTAAGTATGGATTGTTACAGTTATCATAGGAACACGAAGTTTTTAGTACTATGGAAGTAATATCTATTGAAGTTTCCATCGCAGTTTCCATGCATTTTAATGTAATCTCATCATTTGAATGCCTAACCAACAAATATAAAACGAGACGCGTCATTCAACCATAGAATGATATCTTCCTTTTTAATTCAGCAATATTGAGAAATTAATAAAAACAGCGAAACATTTGACAGCTATATGCGACGTTGCCAACTTTCGGGATAAACCCTCTTAACTACCGTCGCCATCTCTAATTTTGTTAAATATCCAAATAAGGTCCGAGTTATTATTAGGTATAATCGTTCAAATCTGGCATTTTAATTGTGATTCACTACAGCTTCAGCACAAGATTTCGTACGCGTGAATTCAGGTAGAGCGTTCCGCGGGGAAGCCGTGGTAGCCTAGTGGTTTGACCTACCGCCTCTCATGCAGAGGGTCGGGCGTTCGAAGCTGGCTCGCATCTCTGAAATTATTTATGTGCTAAATTCAATTTGGATTGATCACTGAGCTTTTCGGTGAAGGAAAACATCGTGAGGAAACCTGCACGCATCTGAGAATTAATTCAAAGATGTGTGTGAAGTCCCCAATCCGCAATGGGCCCGCGTGGGGACTACAGCCCAAACCCTCTCGTGATGAGAGGAGCCCTGTGCCCAGCAGTGGGATGCAAATAGGCTGTAGTAGCAGTATACTATATCTCGGCCTTTCTCTGATCACTTAACTACCGTCGCCATCTCTAATTTTGGTAAATATCCAAATAAGGTCAGAATTATTATTACAATCGGTCAAATCTGGCATTTAATTGTGATGGACTATAGCTTCTGTCCACGATTTAACCCGCATGGAATTCTATACATTTTACCGCGACAAACGTACCCTATGTCCTTCTCCAGGACTCGAACTATCTATCTCCATAACTACCAAGGTTCATCTAACTCGGTCCAGAGTACGCATTTAGTATTAGTAGTATGGATCTACACTAATATCCATGATAGCTAAAAATCTAAAGTGCTGTCTCTGTAGTTAGACGTCCTGAGAATGACCAATCTGTCATTTTTACAATAGCGTAGATCATTAATAATTCTAATTGTTACAAAAGGTATAGTTCAGTTGATTTTTTTTTTAACCGCCGCAATGATGACGTGCCGGCATTTTATGAAAGCCGTAAGTAAACAGTTACGCCCTTCCAGCTTATGTGCGGGGTGTGTTGACCCACTGACATGTAAAACGAGCCCAAGCTTAAATCATAAAGTTTAAAATAGCCTTTTATTGTTCTAGTGCGAATCATTCATAGTAATGAGGAAAGCAACTATACGTAAGTGTTCGAGAGTTCGCGCGCTACGCGGTATTCGGTTTTCGGAAAAGTTAATGCCTTATATTAAATGGAACAATCGTAAAACGTTCTGCGAAATTGTTAACTTGATTAAAATTCGTTAAATTATTACCGTTTTCCTTATTTGAGTCTACACACTGGTCTGCTCGGATACCGGCTTGTAAAATTAAAAATAAACTCACCAGCTTTATCAGCATTGGAAGCCATGACCCGAAAAGTGCCAAAAAGCAGCACCAACAGCCTCTGGGTGCATACCGGCAGAGACAAGAGCAGTCTGTGGACAAAACAAGTGTTCTGTACATCGGGACTTTATCCTTATACATAACATAAGTATTATCTCAAATTATGCAAGCGCTCGCGGCGTCTCATTCATAAAGGAAGGAAACGAAGCGTAAAACACGAGGCTTAACGAAACCGTAGCCATTATCATAAATGACCGACATAACTAAAAGGGGAAATATGACATAACAAAAGGTCGTCGACCCACGGCTCTACAAATAAATAGCAGTAGGTACGAGTAACGAGGGAAAAGATTGTATCAATAGATTGAATGACAGCCTCTGTGATACACCAATAAATGCGCGCCGGAGTTAACGCTTGGATCGTTCACAGAATGGATGGTTAACTACAGGCGAGTTCACCAATACGTACACACTATTGCACCTTACTCTGTCGTAGTAAGAGCTAAAAGTGTACACATATTAATTAAACTCGACTTTACGCGCTCGAATCGATCGCAACTATTTCTCTATTTTCATTTCGCGTCGGTTTTCTCACGGGAATCGTGTAGCGAAATGACTTCATTGAGCTAATCAAACTAGGATTGAAGAAAGCCTTTGGGGCTCTTTGAATAAGTATTATTTCGTCCGAGAGAGAGTAGGTTTACATGCAGGTAATGAATATTTTATTATGGAACGACTGAACAAAAAATTGTTGAGATACAAGTCAATCTACATTTATTGGTGCATTATCACTCAATACATTAATGAAACATCAAAAAATGCGCCTTTTAGGTTGACCTATTCTAATAGTTTCTAAGATAAACTTTGCACCCGCCGATGCGCTTTGAAGTCCGTTCCTGACGTTCCTGACAATCTTTGTTATTGGTGCGCACTTATCAGACACAACTAGTTATGGTAGCGGTATCGGTATACCACCAACAAATTTCAAATAACGTCATTTTACGTACGTAATGTAGCGCTCACAAATTCCGACAATGTGGGATGCTCTTTCGGACTAAAGCTGATTGCAACTGGATCTTAAAATCTGTTAAGTTAGCCATATCCGCTCAATCCCTCATATTTCTGTATCAGAAACGGTCAACGTTTGTCGACGCCGTAAACAATGCACACACATCGTCCCCGCATCAAAATTCATGCGGGGCGAGTCCAAACACCCATTGTTTCCACCGATAATGCACATGACAAGTTCAATACTATCTTGGCGTAGCTCCAGTGAATGCAAATTTGGTTACCGCCTGGTATATGACTGATTATGCTCGCTCGACGATACGCGCGTGTGCATGTGTTAAAAAAAATCGCTATCTACTATTTTTATTGTTAAATTACCTATGTATTTGTATCGAAAACTCTGGTGAATAAAAGGGCTATTTTTTAGAGAGGCTAGAATTCTAGAATAAGAAGTCCAAACAGAGAGAGAGAGTGATTATAAAATAAAAATATCAATTTAATACGTCGATACGATACAAGAAATAAATATATGATTGATTGATTGATTGATCGATTCCAAAGCCTACAGACAGAGTACCTACCTACTTTCATTTTGTTACAATCATATAACCTTTTTAGGTAGACTTAATAAACATTTGCATAAAAGACATGACCGATTCGACACCATGCCCAGATTGTCTCAATTTACATAATGTCTTTAGGCATATGTAGTGAGAGCATGCTAATGAGACATCACAACAGATTATAGCAGCAACAATGGTAGGTACACATGCTAAGACAATAATTGTACAATTGTTTACGCTTATTTAGTGAGCAAACGTTAATTCATTAAATCAACTTACTCTATTTACAAAGTTGATTGGTGAATGAGGTCTGTTTGTGTTTTTTCCGACGTAAGTTAACATAAAACGTTAACAGTTACCCTCGTTTCTTTTTATGATCAATCGCGTAACGAGAGCATTGTAAGAAAAATCACGACACGAAATTCGCTTTTTATTGATGTGAAATTTTACTCACCAAAATTAGTGTTTGGATTAGGTATGTATACTTTTTTTTAATAATGGCAATCTTGATGCAATTTGATTTTGAATTCAGGAAAAATTCGCGGCAATACAAAATCGCGTAAAAAAAATATTTTAAAAAAGTTGATTTAATTTTTGCTATAAACATCAAAAAAAATTACGTAAACCGGGACGATAAAAATCGACGAAACTATTCAAGATTTACTCATTAGTCTAAGAGTCATTGTATTGATCGAAATAATGTTTTTTTTTAATCATGAAATATTTATAGAGGCACTAAAGTGACTATGCCAGCCTCATTGGAGGACACAAGAAAACAAAAAAAAAAGGTTTATGGAGAATAATAATACATGTGATTTTGACCTCCAATACTTTCATATGAATGTGTAGTTTCGCAAGTTATATTTAAGAGGTAAATAGGTCAAATGGTTCAGGATAAAATAGCAGGTTGAGCCAGCATGTAATCATCTACATACATTGTAAAAATAATAATAAATTAGATAGCTAAATAGCAAATAAGCAATGTTCTAGGAGCACTGACCTCCTTATTTCATGCACTTGTTGTTCCTCCGGCAACTCCACTGCAGCAAAAAGCTGCATTTCTCCATCTCTTCCGAAAACACCTCCAGGTATTTTTCTAAATCAAACATAAGGAGAATTAATTATTTTATTATTTTATTAATTCTTGCTTTTTTTAATAAAACTGTAAATGATGAAAAACCATCCTAACACAAGTACTGAAGTTTACAAATCTAATTACATATTATTATGAATTCAATACATGATGGAAGTGAACATTAATTAATTAACAAATTATGTGTATTTAATTAACAAATTACATTTTTAATGGGCAGTAAAATTACATTCCTATGTAATTTTAATACATACGAACTTTTGTTCACTTGTATAATATTCCATAATTTCCTACAAATTCGGGATTATGATAGGATTTTTACACACTAGCAAATTAAGTTTTATTTCCCAATTAACATCTGCCCGTGACTTCGCGGAATTCGGCTATCACGTTCCCGCGGGAACTATGCGTTTTTCCGAAATAAAAAGTAGCCTATGTCCTTTCCCAGGACTCCCACTATCTCCATGCCAAATTTCATCCAAATTGGTGCACTGGTTGAAGTGTGTAAAGGTAACAGACAGACAGAGACTTTTGCATTTATAATATTAGTATGGGTCCATAGTGTACCTTAAAAACTTCTTGAGTACACTAGCTATGGTGTAGACGGAGTAGTTGTCTACGTTGACGAGCCGCCCCGTCTGCAGGAAGTGGATGAGCTTCTTCATGGCACCCTGGTGGCCGGGGGCGCGGAACACGTCGCGCCGGAGCGGGGCTTCCTTGTTTAACTTCAGAATCAGCACCTGGGACAAACGCCTCACTATCTACTAGATGTTGTGGTGGTACAACAGCATAACTACATCCTAGTGCTTAGCACATGCAATGCAACCTTTTACCACAAGAGGTGGGTACCTATCAAATTTGTTATATTTTCACTTGTCGATTGATACAAATCATATAAATCTTGTCAAAAAATCATCTTGTAATCGGCTTCGATGCTATCATCAAATGATTAACATTTACATCAGGTTGCTTTAAATTTCATTTGATTGTATTTTTTATTATGGTACATACTTTTATTCTGGTTATTCAAACTTCTGATAGATTTACTGGCCAATGGATTTAATATGTTTATTTACTAGCCAAAAAAAAGAATAACAAATGTTTGCCTTAGCATATACATAGCTATAGATGTGATTGTTTATAAAGTGTTCCATTTTTACAAACAAGTACCAAAATTATGCAGTGGATACTTTACTAAATTGGCAGTAAGAAAATGGTAAAGGAAAATAAAACATTTCTAGTAACATGTGTACCTAAACAAGCTCTTCCTGACAAGTACCATCTAGTACTGACCAGTTTGGACTTCACGATATCACGTAAATCTTGCAGGTGAACTGAACCATGTATATTGTTTCTGAGATCACAACTATTGGAACAATACTTACGAGCAAGGGTCCTGGCAGGTCATCTTTACAGACTTCATGCAGAGGCGCCCCGAACTTCACTTTCTCCAGCCGTCGAGGATACGGCAGTGTGTTGGGGTGCCCGCAGGAAGTAACCACATTACTTAGAGTGGCGGCCCGCCGGTGCATCCTCCTAGCCCAATTACTCATTTTTGCAGTCTACCTTGGCTTCAGTTTACTAACAACTCCATAACCTATATACCATTCAGATTCATCGAAGAATATAATAACATTTGTGTCGCAAATTATAGTAGCCCTGTCGCAACTCGCACCAATACACAAGATCGAGGGGAGATCAATTTATATAGTTCACAACAACACAAATTTTAAGGCCACACCTCCATTTTCAATTGTAACTCTAAATAATACAGCACAGCTACCATTTTATTTAAAGTATCAAAATATTGTACGCGATTTATTATTCTCTTTAGTTTCGAACACGAAAAGCGACAGCGAGCCGAGTAATAAAGTAGCTAACTGTTCTACCTACTACCTATGCTGTCTGCTGTCTTGTCTGTGCCAGCTGTGTGCGAATGGGATGCAACCATTGCAACATACCACCCACAGAGTAGTATAATTATACAAAAATAATAGAGTCTACTGGAAACGATAGACTGTCACCCTATGACAGTTTTTTGCAACGAAACATAGATGGCGGTGCAAACAAAATGTTACAAAAAACCTTAAGTCTTGTCTTGCAGTTAAAACAAGGAATGCCATCCAGTAATCTATACTAATATTGTGGCCGCTCTCGCGACACGTTAACATTAACCTGCGACCCTGGGACTAGGTGGATCCTGAGGGTCTGGAGGTTTACCTAATCAGCTAGCTCAGAGGTTTCGGGTGCGAGGGAGGAATGAAACCAGAATCTTACACACAATAAATCGGAGGGCTTTTATGCCTGTTTATTTAACCTTTTACTTATAACTAATATAAGCCACACTGCCTAGCCTAATGAGAGCGAGGGGGGGGGGCGACGAGACTGACGGCGGGACGGGTACGCGGGTGAGAGAGTCGAGATTGCACGAGAGTTCGACGGTGAGCTCCAGGCCCGTGGTTTGTGCTACGATCGGTGGGTCGGTAGAGAGTCAGTCGAGCCCCAGGTACGGTCTGCCGTTGGGCCGATCGCACCGGCGACTTGGGCGTCGGTCCCACTGTCAGGGTAGGTATTAGCAGAGGGCGAGTTAGTTCCTTAAATCTAGTCCAGGCCCCAGGCACGTCCTACTGAAGAGCTGGCCGCGCCAGTGACCTGGGGATTAGTACGGCAGGGCTTACGAACTAGAGAAAAGCGGGTTAATTACTTAGACTATTCCGGACCCCTGGGCACGTCCTGCTGCTGAGCTGGCCGCACCGGCGATCCGGGAGTTAGTGTGGCAGGGCATATGATCTAAAGCAAAGCGGGTTAAACACTTACGACTAGACTAGACCCCTGGGCACGTTTTGCAGCCGAGCTGACCGCGCCGGCGATCTAGTTGGTTAGTTAGCTTACAAGCGGGATTACTTAGGTGCCTAGCACTAGCACAAACAAGGGGGCTGGTTTCCTTACACTGAAATAGCACACGGTCGGTCGGTTGGTAAAGTCACGGGACGGGACGGGAGTCGATACGGGACGACGCGGGGCGTTAAATAATTATACACGGATTATAATCTAACACGGACAGGAATATAGCAAATCGGGCGGGGCGGGGAAATAGAGCATTACTCGGAGAACTCTAGCGATTGGATATCCGTATAGTGAGCGACTCGAGGAATCAAGCCGCTCCAGATATCCACTCACCTCGAGAGTGCGCCGAGCAATCCCCAGAGCGTCGTCGTTGAGTCTTCACAAACTCCTGTACAGGAGTTGGGGAGGCGCTCGGGACTGTGTCCCTTTCGCCGGCTTCTATCGCAGCCCGTAACGACGGGCTGGGCTGTAGATTGCCAATCTTGGCTTTAAAACTTCACCTTCCTGGTTTTCAGGGCCACACTGCCTTTCAGCGGCGTGGTGGGTTCAGTGGCCTTCTGCGGCTTTTCGGGTCCCTGTCCCGTTTCATGCGGTTTCTGGGGCTGTGGCAAGGAGCGAAATCAGCTCCTGCAGCTTCTCTGTGATGGCGTTCGTCCAGGCGGCGCCTCTTGGTGGCGCTGCGGGTTCTGCTGGCTGCGGTGTCTTCTTTTGAGTCCTCGGCCGGGCCCCGCGCGGCACTGGTGGGTTTGCCGGCGCCATCATCAGGGGCGCGCGCGTGACCGGGCCTCGGCGTATGTGAGTTGTCCTGGCCACAGTCCCCGCTCTCCTGTTCCGGGCCTCCCTACGGAACGTGGGGCAGTGGATGTGGTTTGCGGGGTGTGGGCCCCCGCAGTTAGCACAGGTGGCGGGCTCGTTGAGAGGCCTCTCGCAGGCAGAGGCAGCGTGGGGCTCGCCGCAGCGAACGCAGGCGAGCTTCTTGCTGCAGCAGTGCGACGAATGCCGGAACTGCTGGCAGCGGTGGCACTGCGCGGGCCCCTTCTTCCCGCGCCAGGCTTCTATGGTCACCTCCGGCATGCCCAGTAGCTCACGCACACTGTACACACCGGAGTTGTTGGTGGCTGGTCCGTCGAGCAGGGCGTAGTAAATGCACCCGGGGCGGCCGCTACGCCCCCGGATGCGCTTCACGTACTCTGCTCGCACGCCGTGTTCATGTTGGAGGGCCTCTTAGATCGCCTCAGGTGCCGTGTCCGCTGGGAGGCCGCGGATGGCCACCTTCAGCTTCCGCTCGCTCCTGGGCGAGTACGTAAACCATTCTATGGTGTTGTCTTGCGTCTGCAGTTCTTGCAGATATTTCTGCAGGCAGCGGTGCTCCTCTTCCGTTGACGGCGAGAAGCGGACGCCCGCTCCGTAGGGGCGGGCGTTGGGTTTTCTGCCCAGTTGGGCAGCGATGGCGGCGAGGTGTCGGGGCCAGCTCGGGAACCTCTCTACCAGCCTTTCCTGCGGCTCGGGGCTCGAGGGGCAGCTGGGGTCCGTCTGGGTCTCCATGTCTAGTCTTGTGAGACTCGATGGAGGTTCGTTCCGCTTTCCCAGGGAAGCGGAGAAGGCGTCTTCGCATCGTTGTGCGATGCGGCAAAAGATGGCTTCTTCTATGGCTCTTCCAAAATCACTTGTACCTGACCTGTGTCTCCAGGCCAGATAGTGGGTGTAGGTTCGCATCCATTTCCCATACTCCTCGGTTAGGCGGCGGAAGTCCGGGAGCTTGGCGTCGGATTTGCTTGGGGTTGCGAAGGGGGCGAGTGCCTCCAACTCGGGAGCGTCTGTTGGCGCTGCGGTGGCTTCATCAGTGGTGCTTGCGGTGTCTTGCAGTGCGCGGGCGGCTTGTACGCGTTCATCGAATTTCTTCGATTTCTGGGCGAAGTAGAAGGCGGCGATGGTTTTCGGTGAGGGTAGTCCGAGATCGGATGATTTGGAACTACCCTCTGAATCCATCTTCGCTGCGTCCATTGGCTGGGCGCGGAGTGGGGATGGGCTCTTCGGCGGCGAATCGCGTGCGACGCTGAGACTACCGGGGGTGCTCCCCCCGCATTCCTTCTCCCGATGGAACCGTGTTAGCGGAGCCGGGATTGGGTTTGCGGGATGAAGCGACCAGTAGTCTGGCTGCTGCTGTACTGGGCAATCTTCGCCGACCGAGAGAACGGCCGGGCCTCGATAAGGCCGCTTTAAGAAGTTAAAGTGAGCACTTATTCGAGTAGGAGGGGCGTCCGAACACTTAGAGCGAAACGTAGCGAATCCTCCCCAGAGCGACGGTGCGCGGGCGCTTATATACAACTCGGTAGCGGGGTGCGGGGTGCTAGCGTTGGCGGAGCGGGCGCGGGTAGCGGGGGGCAGGCGGGCGTCGACGGGACGCAGTGCGGGTGGCGGGGTGGCGGGCGTCGACGACATGAGGCGCGGGTAGCGGGGGGAGCGGTTGTTCGGGAATCATCGGGCCGCCGCGTTGTGACGTCACCCGCCAGACTGGCGCCGTTGCGGCGGTCACGTGGCTGGCCGCGTGACCGTTGCAATATTATAAATGCGAAAGTAACTTTGTCTGTTACTGTTACTTCTTCACGGTTCAATGGCTGGACCGATTTAGATGAAATTTAGAATGGATATTGATGGAGGTCCAGGAAAGGAGATAGGCTACCTTTGCTAACCGAATTCCACGCGGGCGAAGGCGCGGACTGAAGCTAGTATAACACAAAGTACGTAGATTAAAGTTTGTAAAGAGTGATGCCTCTTATCACAGATCCGCTATGAGATCTGTGAGATCATTTACAGAAACAACGGTATAGAGACAATGGTTGCCGAATGCCGATTGGATTGCCGTATAAACATCTGACATGGTGGTGGGAACTTGTGAGCCCAATCAGGATACTTGCTGAGTTAACCCGCCTTGGCTTTCACGAGTTTCACGAGGTATGAGACAAAATTAGTATTGTTCTATACACAAAAAACAAAAGTTTTTTTTTACACTGTTTTTCTCACCTATCATGAGGTATCTTGTGTTGTTTACAAAAAAGCTCAAAGTGCTGCCATCGGGGCTTATAAATCTGACAAAAAAATTACACGCAGGTTGCTACTACTTTCTTTCGTTTCAATATTAGCAATCTGTGGCCTAGTCTTTGTTTAGATTGTCTATGTTCCTTACATTTTTTGTTAATTTCCGGCTGTCGATTCTAGTATCTCTTAGTCTGTGGTCGATTCGGTTTCTTCGGTTTGACTGGCTGGGGCGCATGTTTTTATTTTGTTGAGAGTTTTACTGTACCAACTGAACCGCAGCCTTGGAGCAGAAGAAAAGAGATAAATAAATTTGGATTTTTTCTTTCCAACTGGAAGGAAGGTATAATGGCAGACGATGATTGGCAAGATGAATCAGTCGTGGCAATGCCGCCGGCAGCCGCTTATTCTGGTTATCACAATCGCCCTTCCTCATCAAGAGGCGGCGGTGGTAGAGGAAGAGGGCGCAGCAACGAAACCAGTTGGAGAGCACGTGGTGCTCCCAGCAACGACGGCTGGCGCGACGATGGAGGACGCCGTGATGGCAACCGTGACTTCGGAGAGCGCGGCCACGATCGAGACCACTACGAGGACCGTGGCGACCGGAACTATTCCCGGTCTGATGAAGGTAATAAAAAAAATATTACTGTCCCTTCTAATAAGGTCGGCCGCGTGATCGGAAAAGGTGGATCTAAAATTCGTGATCTTGAATTCGAATCTGATGCCAAAGTTAAAATTGGCGACTCTACCGGTGAAAAGACTGAAATCACTTTGAGCGGTACTGATGAAGCCATATCTAAAGTGGAGAATATGATACAAGACCTGGTCAAGGACTATAGGCCTGCAGGCCCAAAGGCAGACCTGAATGCTAGCAACAGCAGTACCCATTCCGGAGAATTCTTCAAGAAAAATGATGAGGGTGTTGAAGTTATTGACTGGAGTAAACTTAATTCCTTCTATGATAATCACCAAAAGGAAAGGTGGGCGAAACTGCCACCTATCATTAAAGATTTTTATAAAGAAAGCCCTACAGTCAGCGCTATGTCCCCAGCTGAAGTCACTCGTTGGCGCAGAGCTAATCATGATATTCAAGTCAAAAGAACATTTGATGACAAACCAGGACTCAGACCCATACCCAATCCGGTGCTAACTTTTGAACAAGCATTTGAACACTACCCAGACATTTTGACTGAAATATACAAACAGGGTTTCAAACAACCTTCACCTATTCAAAGTCAAGCATGGCCAATACTGTTGAGAGGAGAAGACTTGATAGGCATAGCACAGACAGGTACTGGCAAAACATTGGCCTTCCTACTTCCAGCCCTTATCCATATTGATGGTCAAACAGTCCCTCGCGACCAGCGAGAGGGTCCTACGGTGTTAATAATGGCCCCTACTAGAGAATTGGCCCTCCAGATTGACAAAGAAGTTGCCAAATACCAGTACAGGGGTATTAAATCAGTATGTTTGTATGGAGGGGGTGACCGCAGAGAGCAAATCAAGGTTGTAGCAAAAGGTGTGGACATTGTTATTGCTACACCTGGGCGTCTTAATGATCTGATTATGGCAAGGCACTTGAATATCATAAATTTCTCATACATAGTTTTGGATGAAGCTGATAGGATGTTAGATATGGGGTTTGAGCCTCAAATCAGAAAGTCACTGTTTGATGTGAGGCCAGATCGCCAAACAGTAATGACGTCTGCCACATGGCCAGCAGGAGTGCGACGCCTTGCCGAGACATACATGCAGGATCCTATACAGGTAAATGTGGGGTCACTGGATTTAGCTGCTGTCCATACAGTAACTCAAAAATGTATATTTGTTGAAGAAGATGACAAAGAAGAGGCTTTAATGGAGTTCTTAAATAACATGGAGCCAACAGACAAAGTGATAGTGTTTTGTGGTAAGAAAGCAACTGCAACACACATTTCTACGGAATTAGCAATAAGAGGCATTGAATGCCAGTCCCTTCATGGTGATAGAGACCAGAGTGACCGCGAAGCAGCTCTGGAGGAGATGGTTGATGGAACAGTGAATATTCTTATTGCAACTGATGTTGCATCGAGGGGCATAGATATCAAAGACTTGACTCACGTCGTAAATATGGATTTTCCGCGGCACATCGAAGAATATGTGCACAGGGTGGGCAGAACCGGACGTGCCGGTAGGACCGGCATTTCCGTGTCTTTCATATCGAGGAATGATTGGGCGCATGCACGAGAGCTAATCAAAATACTTGAGGAGGCAAATCAAGAAGTGCCAGATGACTTGTTAACTATGGCTGAGAGATTCGAAGCTATGAAATTGCGTCGCGACAGGGATGGTGGTGGGGGTAGAGGAGGCCGCGGCGGTCGGGGCGGCCGCGGGGGACGGGGAGGGTTTGGCGGCGGAGGGTTTGGAGGGGACAGAGTATTTGAACGTGGACAAGGGGGTAGAAGGGACAGATATTAGTTTGAACTATGTAAATCTCTATAGTTTTAACTTTGTTAATTATATTTTTCCGATTAAGTACATAATAATTTAAGCTTTATTAATTGTCTTGTTTTTCTAAAGCTCTCGAAATACTATTTGACAAAAGACTTAGATGGAGCTTTATGAAACTTGGCCGTAGTGTTACTTGTTAAGTTGTAACCTTTTTGTTGTTTCTTTTCATTTTTATTTTATTTATCTTTTCTTGACATCAAGACTGTGATATGCAAATACTAACAGTTTGTTACATTACAAAAGTGTATTAAAAAACAATTCTAGAAGAGTAAAGTTATCTTTCATTTTACACTAGTTGACAGTGAACTTTGTATCAGCAGAGTTCACATACAGTTATATTCCTTTTTTTAGCTGTTCCCTTAATTATCCAGATTTTCTTTTTTCTATACCTTCCCTGAATCACAGGAAATAAAAAAGAATCAGCCAATTCCGTCCAGCTGTTCTCAAGCCTTAGCCAGACTAACACATGGCAATTAATTTTTTTAGCTTTAGAGGCAGCTCAACCTTCTATTAGCTCTTTACAGATTTGTTCGTTTTGGGCCAATTCCCCAAACGACCACAGGTCAAATTCTGTCTTCCTTCATTTATTTGGTGATTTTCCTAGTTGGGCCATTCCTCAAATGACCACAGCGTGCATTCCATTCCACAAGTTCAAGGAAATATGAAATAGTGTCAAAGGCTTTTTCAAGGAAATGGCCATACAAGGAATGTGGCCACTGAAAGGCCAATGCCGTTTAACGCATTCACTGCCACCGACGCATATGTGCGTTTTGCTGACTTTCCCGCAGTGCCTTGAACGCACATGTGCCTTGCAATGTTCCCTTAATGACAGATGTGGCACCTGGCGAAAGTTCGTAAAACAGAAGTGGCAGTGAATGCGTTAAGGAAGGTGGCCCTAGCCAAACTAATCATTATAATATCACATGGCATGTTTTTTTGTACAGTCAGCAGCAGAAGTAGATAAGCTGTCCAGGTGTTCAAAATGACCTACACACGACCTTATTCTTAAGACGTTAAGGGCGTGTGTAGGTCATTTTGAACACCTGGACAGCTTATCTACTTCTGCTGCTGACTGTACCTACTTCATTTTAAACGAAGCCACAGATGAAGCAGAGTGCAAATCCTTTTTGATATGAAAACTGAGAAAACTCCGTTTTTGCTGTTTTTAAAATAAATAAAAAGCATTTTAATAGATATAGATATATTGTTAACATCATATGTTAAGCATCTTTTACATATTTGACCCACACTGCCTGGTGAAGCATAGCCAAAAAAACTAACCGAAATTATAATCATCTAAAACAATAGGTAGCATAGCAAATCGAGAGCAGCTTAAAAAGTTACAATTTACAATAGGTAGGTACTTATAATACTATGTGCTACTAACAATTTGAATAGTGCAGGACACCGAATTTTAACATTGATTAGTTTAACTGGTAATCAACCCCGTTTAGCGAGGCCCACAAGGGAATAATGATTTCTGTGACATACCTCACTAGAATGCATAGCAATACAATGCCGTGGCCTCCGCCTGCTCACGGCTGTTATAAATATACAATGGACATTTAGAGGTAAAACGTTAATACTATCAAAACGAGATAGCATGCCGCCCGGCATAGAATAAAATCGTCATATAAAACAACAAAGTTGATAAACAATGGTATAATTCCTAAACGTCTATACAAAGTTGTTCGGAATTGATTCTAGACGATTTCCAATCGTTTCATTTCTTTGAATAGTTCGGCTCCCATTTTGGCGGGCGAGCGGGTGACGATGACGTTGGCTTTTTCTAGGGCTTTGATCTTGTCCATGGCGCCTCCTTTGCCGCCCGAG
The DNA here is from genome assembly GCA_963971205.1 of Aethes cnicana. NCBI lineage: Eukaryota > Metazoa > Arthropoda > Insecta > Lepidoptera > Tortricidae > Aethes > Aethes cnicana. The sequence continues at coordinate 5,547,762 of OZ020291.1, read as the reverse complement.
ATGATGGCTCCGGCGTGCCCCATGCGGCGGCCGGGCGGGGCCGTCAGTCCGGCGATGAATGAGACGACCGGCTTCGCCTTCTGGCCCTAGAATTACAAAATAGCTATGACGCCCACTGCCACGAATCAATGGACAACTTGTTGACAGAGCTACGTTTCATTCTGCAACGGAAATCGTGAACAATGTAAACAGCGCCAACGAGAGAATGTGTTGATACAGAGAACCGTTGTTTTGTTGATCTGATAATAATTTGGAAGGGGTAAAAATATCGTCAGAGCGGAAGAAAGAACGCGAATAGTATCTGAGAAACATGCTTTGAACAGTAGGTAAATACGAAAATATGTAGGGACAAAATAAATAAGAATTGTAAGGTAGGAAAAATGATAGAAGCAGTTATATCATTAAAAATATTATACATAACAGAAGATTAACATACATATAGTCACACGCACACTGCATCATATTATAACTCGATTTTTGAAAACATAATATACCCGACTGCAAACAAACTTTTGATAACATATATATGTTTGCAATCCGTTCATTTGACCCTTATTTTGATATCTCACTCAATAGGCTTTGACAAAAATAATTTTTTGGAAACGTTTAAAATTCCTCCAAGTCAGCCATTTTGTTTTTTGCAATTTTGATATACCCAGTGTCACTCTCATAATTAAGACGAACCTAACGACACCTCGCATGCTAAAATCCATCAAGCGATTTAGGCTACAGAGCGTGCCAAAGAAATATACATACATACATACACTCGTAAAACATAACCTTCCTTCTAGCGCAGTCGGGTAAAAATACATGTATTTAGTAAGACGATAGGTATTTAGATAGCAATGTTTTAACAGTGGAAGAAAGAGTAAAAGCTAGACAAGAGCTAATTATTTAAAATCTTCAAAACAATAAACTATGGATGTGTAAGTATTTTTTCAAGAATAATAATAATATTTTAAACAGGAGAGATATATTTTTATTACATAGTTTAGACATACATATATATGAACTTCAATGTGGGAACAAAGCCAATCAACAATGTTACAAATCCTACAATGTTGCAAGAATAGATTTCGCAATAAGTTTGTTTACTTGGTCCACAATTTCATACAACGAGTTCCATTACTAATTACATTTATAATATACCCAACACGATTACACGATTCATTACTAACTTCTAATTATAAATACGCCGAAACTGTTACAAATAATCACCACTCAGCACTAAACGATGAAAACATACATATAGAATTGCGTGCTCGAACTAAATAACAGTTGAATCATTGTTATAAAGCCCATACACTTTTGCCTCACAAGCTCGCAATACACTACATTGGTTGTGGCTCTACATGAACACATATTGGTTCAAAGTCTCTTTCCCTGTTTTACTGTAAAAAATACTGTAGGATTGTGTGGCGAGCCTTGGTGGAGGCCTATGTCCAGCAGTGGACGTCTTTCGATCTGTACGATTATTTCAAAATACCTACAGATTCTTTTGACAGTGTACGAGCATGCAATTCTTGACTAATATACACAAATGATATGGAGTTGACTAGTTAAGATGATAAGGTAAAATAAACCTGTAGATCGCAACGTCGTTGATTACCTTCGACTGTTGAGAAAAAATACCGAAATGAATGGGTACACTTTTAAAGCATTCAGTAAATAAATGCTACTGTTGAAATTGGGAATAATTTGCAATTTAATGTACGTTTAAATATTTTTTTATCATATTTAACCGAAAATGTCAGCACTTATAATGTCGTCCATATATGGCTGTTTTTACGAATCGGTAGAAATTCCAAACTACTGAATCTCGGCATTATAGCCTTCAAGATAATATAGGGTCGACTAAATACAATGGAATAAAAGATAAAATAAACCTGTGGAGGGCAACGTCGCAGATTACCTTCAACGCCTGAGAGAGAGAAAACATAAATCAGCACGCGTTGAAATCTTTGACTTCATCAAGTAAATAAATGCTATAGGTTTGGAATTGATGAAGCAATTTGTGATAAATAGGGATCAGGTAGTTAAACTTGCTACCTTAGTTTTATAGTTGACACAGTTGGCATCCATGTTCAGTCGAGTTTGAGTTCATTAATATATGACACTTTTGGACCTTATTACAAGGGAGCAAGGTGTAAGTGTGTATATATTGGAGAACTCGATTGTACAGACCAGTGATATTCGTCGTAAAGCAAAATGACGACCAGAGCAATATATACCCCTGTGATCGGTACTTTACGGCGAGCATAGTTAATTTTCTTCAGTTAATATGTTGCAATCGTGGTCTTTGGCAGCCACATCCTTCTTAGGGAATGACAGCTCACGTTTTTAACGTTTGTTAACTTTCTAATGCGGACCAGGTTAAATGTATCAGATTAAGTAAATGACCAACCGTGTTGTGCTGGATGAGGTAGTCCGCAGCCAGCTCCTCGGCGTTCCCGCCGATCTCGCCGATGAGGACGATGCCCTTAGTCTCCGGGTCGTTCAGGAACACCTCGAGGCAGTCGATGAAGTCGGTCCCGTTGAACGGGTCGCCGCCGATGCCCACGCAGAGGGTCTGGCCTAAACCAGTCTGAAAATTTTTTACGGAAGTACTTAGTTTAAAGCAGCACTTTTTGATGTGGTAGGGCGCCGGTGAAATTACTGGCGGCACAGAGACATTCCATCCATCTTAGACCTCAGGGTAGCCAACGCATTCGAGATTTTATGGTTTCAGAAATCATAAGATTTAGTGTCTATGGGTCGCAGTGACCGCTCACCATCAGTTGGCCTGTGCTGTGTGCTCATTTGCCTATCATACTACAAAAAAAAAAACTAAAATGTGTAACGAGGTGGAAGAAACGCCTCTAGTCTACACATACTGACTGAATGCCCTCCGCTGATTGGACGCCGTTATCTCATGCTGAGGAAGCATCAAATGCACCCAGAAGAGGTCAAACCCCTCACGGCCAAAATACTGCAATTTCTTGCAGAAGCTAATCTTGAATTCTTGACTGTGAACTGTAGATCAGATATGGTCGCAGTGATACTGGGCTCTATAGCCCTGAAAAGCACCAAATCGTACCGGGGTCGATAAACTTTTTAGGAAAAGAACCTGATGCCGGAAAAATATCGATTTTTCGTAAAGTCATAGATAGCGCCGCAATTTTCTGTTTCAGTTTTTCACACGAAATTGCGATACGGCCGAGGCGTTAGTTAAGCTGTGTTTGGGTGCTAAATAAAGGCAATTATTGGGCTCGCCCTATTTACGAAATATTTAATTTGCACTAAAAAAAAATCAAGGTGAATTTAAAGAGTGAACTTGACCCATAACATAAGAACCACATATGGCTCGCTTGTCGAGGTTTGCGGACCCCTAACCTAATGGTTCGATCTACCGCCTCTCATGCAGTTGTCTTCGATTCAATACCGGCTCGCACCTGTGAGTCCACTCATGTGCGAAATTCAATTTGAATTTACCATGGAGCTTTCCGGTGGAGGAAAACATCGTGATTAAAGCTGCACGTATCTCCGAGGCGTAGTAATTCAAGATTATTTGTGAAGTCCCCAATCCGCACTGCCAAATCCTCTCGTCATGAGAGGAGGCCTGTGTCCAGCAGTGGGATCTAAACTGTCGTAAAATAATAATCATAAACATGTAACTATTCATCAATGCTGAAATGCACCCATTATATCTGTATGTTCTTGCAAAATAAACGATTGACTATTATGATTGTAAATGTAGAACAAATCAATAACTCTGACAATCTCTTTATTTTGCATTATCCAGTGAAGGCCATGAAGAATTTACAATTATGAAGTACACAATGGGCAATCCATTTATTAACTTATCAATTTTATTAATAAAAGTTATTGGTGCATGTTTCTCTGCAAATGAACTTCGAATGGTTGATGTTAAAAATATTTTACAATTGTTTATTCTATCACTTCTGTGTATATTGATTGATCAGTGACATCCACTGAACATACATAACCAATTTGCACTTTGTACAAATAAACAATAAGAAAATAATCCGATTTCTCAACAAAATGCCGTAACCTGTTAAGAATTAAATCCGGTTGTTGGATGGATTGATGATGGTGGTGGCCCAGTGGTTCGACCTACCGCCTCTCATGCAGAGGGTCGGGGGTTCGATTCCAGCTCCCACCTCTAAGTTTACTTATGTGCGAAATTCAATTTGGATAGATTTATCTCATATTAGTTCTATGAATGCGAAAGTAACTCGTGTCTGTCTGTCACCTCATACGCTTCGATCACGTACTGATTTAGATTAAATTGATTGGTATGGAGATAGTTTTGAGTCCCGAGGAAGGACTTAGGCAACTTTTTATCCCAGAAAAACGCATAGTTCACGGGGGTACGTGATAAATTAATTCCACGCGGTCGAACTGGCGGGCAGAAGTTACTTTTTGTGTAATAAAACTCGGTACTTAGTTGCCATACAAAGTGCAGCTAATATTTCCAGCAAACCCTGATGTCATAAATTTACATAAGTGATTCAATACCTACCACATTACTCATGAATTTTTATTTTGTTCTCCACATGTAGGTATTTGGTGGATGTGACAAAATAATTGAATAACATAGGTAACAAGTTATAAAAAGTAATGATATTAAAATATAAAATGAATATATTGGTTTAAAATACTGTTCATGCTAAACACTTGCCTCTGTTGTTTGATGGCAGGCCTCGTAAGTCAGGGTTCCGGAGCGCGAGACGACACCAATGCACCCCTTCTTGTGGACAGCGGCGGGCATGATGCCAATTTTGCACTTCTCTGGGGCAATGATTCCAGGGCAGTTGGGACCAACCAGGCGAGACTTGTTCTGCCTCAGGAGTGCGTGTTTCACTCGCACCATGTCCTGAAAAGTGTCGAAATTGTTTTGTACTTTTGTGGTAAAATTAGGATGCGTTATGTGACAGATTTTGACAAATTGGAACACTGCAAATAAATAAATAAGAATACTATAAATATGCTCTTAATGTTTTTGGCTCTTGTTCAGGTCAAAAATGATAGGTGCTCTACACTACATCAATAAGACTGAAAAACAATCTCATCTAAGTGATACAGCTTTCAAATTTACTCTGTGATATTAAATAGACTAAAAAAAAAAAAGTCAAACCTTTGAATTCATGAGGGATAAATTATTCATCTAAATTATCAAAATAGTATCAAAGAAGCTTACATGCTGAGGAATACCCTCTGTAATGCAAACAATGAGGGGCACTTCTGCTTCAATAGCCTCGAGGATACCCTTAGCCGCTGCTGGAGGAGGTATGTAAAGCACAGATGCCTGCGCTCCCGTTGCTGCCATAGCCTCCTTAACTGTGCCAAACACAGGTTTGCCAAGATGTTCCGTCCCAGCTTTCTTCGGTGACACTCCGCCGACTATTTTAGTTCCATAGTCCAAAGCCTGCTGGCTATGAAAGGTTCCCTGTTTACCAGTGAAACCCTGTACGATGACTTTGGTCTCGGATGTGAGTGCAAGGTTTTTCCGCGTTTGATGGTACGGTGTGGATCCCCCACCACTTTGGAATCTGACATTGTTGAGCTTCAGCCCATCTGAAAATGTAGAGTATTAATGAATATGATTGTAAGGTCTAATACTTTAGTTACATATTCGGAAATGCATTGTAGAAAATAATGTATATTTAAAGAATGTTTTCACATTCAAATTTCAATGAACCAAAAAAAAACAATTATCTTAATAAACGCTTTACTTTTGCTGGAGTTAATCATACATGGAAAATCAATTTGGTTTGTGGACCTACTGTTTTTTATGTTATGTCAATTGGATTTAGGTTGTTTATTGAATGAGTCCAAACCTAATAAGTTACACATTAGATTACAAAATTCATTAATTCTGCCATAACATTTTTTATTCACAGTTTTGATGCTGTGGATTCCTAACTAAACTGCCTCCAATTAATGATCTAATAGAAATTACAAAAAGCTTATTTTAAAATACACAAATCATGCCAATTTAACTGTATGAGCACAGTCTGAACTTTGAAAGTTCGCAGAGCTACAAACAAAACAAGAGATAAGTCCTGAATTGTTTGATTGGCCAAAGGTCAACAGATTGATTGGGTGAATTGTATTGAAATAATAGCATGGGATTGCATTTAATTCACAGATGCATCTAGTATGCTTAGCGTTATTGACTAGATACATAACGAAAAAACTTTGAATAGACGAGATATTTATAGATGAAGGTCTCGGTGATCATAACTAGGTCCACAATGAATTCGACATTGATCGTTTCGCAGCTCATTACAACTCTTTCATGACTATCCCTTTCTGGTTACAGGTATGGGATAAAATCTTCTTTAAACTATCTTATTATGTTATGAAATAGGTGTTAACCAAATTGCAAGGTTATCACAGTTTAGTGAACGAAATGTAACGATAACTTTCACGACATAACCGTACTTGTCTTTAACTTAGTTGATACCGGCGTATAGCCGGAAGATAGAGATAACAGCAATTGCGATAAACAGTGTTAATTACCTTTGAAGCGAGAGAAAACCCGAGCCGAGACAGCCATCGTAATATTCTGAGGTGGGGAAAAATCGGCTACCTAGTACCTAGGTATTTTGTGACACTGACAGATGGATGACGACTTCCATCCATTACGTAATAGATGCATCCTTATATAAGTACATTGTAATTTGTATTGATTTCGCTTAGTCTATTATTTGCTAAACTTTTATTATAAGTATCGTGATTGAATAAAAAAATGCAGAATTTAACCTTTTTATATTTGTTAAAAAAGAAGGCTTTCATTTTGCAAGAGCTTTTTTGTTAATTTGAACGCATTGGTTTTAACAATCTGTTCTGTTCCAGCTATTGTTTAAAGCGCTGGTTTTCTGATTATTCCCATTCAACTGACAAATCTGACGTGCCTTTCTGACGTGTAATTAATTTTATTTTATAGGTGCGAGCGTATGAAAAACATAGAAATAAAAATTGGATATATAATAAATTCAACAGTGTTATTATCAAATTACAATAAATATCAAGTAACTATAGTGTTTTCTACATGTACTGTAGTTTATGTGACCAAAAAACTGTTCAAAGCGACTGTGGCAATAAACAATCAAAGTCATTATTCTAAATAAATATTTTCCGGCTATAATTATTATGTGTGGTACGGACAAGAAACTGGGAGAAATGAGAGCTTTAATTCTCGTCGGTGGCTATGGGACTCGTTTGAGACCGTTAACATTGAGTAGGCCTAAACCCCTTGTGGAGTTTGCCAACAAACCAATTCTGTTGCATCAAATCGAGGCTTTGGTAGAAGCCGGTGTCACACAGGTAAATTGAGAAATAGAAACCCGTATTTTATTTGAAGATGTTTTTATATTTTTTACACTAAACTTTATCATTCTTCAGGTGATCTTGGCAGTGTCTTACAGGGCAGAGGACATGGAGAAAGAGTTAACAGAGAAAGTGGCCAAGCTAGGCGTGTCTCTAACATTCTCCCATGAAGTGGAGCCCCTTGGCACAGCAGGACCCATAGCCCTGGCCCGCCAGCTCTTGACTAAAAGCACAGAACCATTTTTTGTGTTAAACTCTGACATAATTTGTGATTTTCCATTCAAGGAACTGTATAAGTTTCACAAAAGTCACGGAAAGGTGAGATATTATTCTACCACATTCTGTTTTTTATTATTTAGTAGCTACAGTATTTCATTGGGAACCTCAAACCTATCTTTAGAGTTATATTGAATCAATGCACTATTGTCAGTAAAACTGTTATCTATATTGGGTAAATTTCGGATTATAGGCCACCCTTTGTTTGTGCTAGTTTATGAGCAAGTGATGATAAAGTGTCTGTTATCAGACTAGGTATAAAAATACATGTGTTTTGAAAGTAAACCAATTGTTCATCCAGTACTTTGGCTACAATTATTGCTAGTGATTCTAATTGGATTTATTGGAGATGCAGAAAAAGGGTATTAAATTTCATTTTGAAGGTCATCATGAGGTCAATTCATAAATAAAAGGCAACAATAATTATGTTTAATTACTGTTCTAGACAACTAAAAATATAACTTTTTACTGGTGGTATGTAGGTACATAAATTAAGTATTTTAACAGGTGGCTATGAAGTCATTATCTCAGTACACAATTTCAACATAATTATGCATCCTGAAGGTTACCGGCAAGTGAAAAGAATTTAGTTATTGTGTGGAAATAAATAACTTGCTTAACAAATATGTGAGCTATGGTTGTCTTCTTATAAATTTGACAATACGAGCAACATTTTTTTTTTTTAATCATGAAATATTTTGGAGGCTTAAGTACACTAAATGACTATGCCAGCCTCATCGGAGGACACAAGAAAACAAAAAAAAGTAGGTTTATGGAGAATTCCCACTAGAGGGAGATCCTCGGATAAGGAAATCATACAAGCAATATTAAGTTGTAAGATTATCTATTTACATTTAAATTCATTAACTAATGATTTTTTCAGGAGGGGACAATAATAGTTACCAAGGTAGAGGAACCATCAAAGTATGGTGTTGTGATGTACCGGGAGAATGGACAGATTGAAAGCTTTGTGGAAAAACCCCAGGAGTTCATTTCCAATAAAATTAATGCTGGTAAGTAATCTTCATATCATGAAATATATTCTAAATGTGTTTTTAGAAGTTAACAAATTTTTATTTACCATCCTCCACCACAACAAGCCTATTAAGTCTTGAGCCTGTTAAGCCTATTTAAGTCCCACTGCTGGGCACAGGTCTCCTCTCATAACGAGACGGCTCCTTGATTTACGATTATTTTGTGTTTAGTTAAATTTTTGTTACTGTACCTGTAAACATAATTATGTAAAAAAATGTGTGCCATAGATCGGTTGATTAAAACACGAACTTATGAATATTATAATAACACCTAAGTTACATATCTATGGTTAATCAAACAATAAATGAAATTCTGCTTCTGGTATTTAAAAAAAGCAATGTTTTACAGGCATGTACATATTGAACCCATCTGTGCTGAGCAGGATAGAACTCCGGCCAATGTCGATAGAGAAGGAGGTGTTCCCGTACATGGCCGAGGATGGCCAGTTGCTGGCCATGGAGTTGCAGGGCTTCTGGATGGACGTGGGACAGCCTAAAGACTTCCTAACTGGTAATAATAAGAAAAAAACGAATAAAAAGTCCTATTGGAAACACCACAATTTTATTGTAAAATTATACTTTGCATATCTCCTAGTGTAAAACCCACTTTAGTTTACACTGAATAAACCATTTTTTTAATCTCTTTTGAGTCATCAGCTTAAGAGGTTTTATCCTGAAAGTTGGCAACGTCGCATATAGCTGTCAAATGTTTCGCTGTTTTGATTAATTTCTCAATATTACTGGATTAAAGAAGAAGTTATCATTCTATGGTTGAATGACGCGTCTCGTGTTATATTTGTTGGTTAAGCATTCAAATGATAAGATTACATTAAAACGCATGGAAAATGCGATGGAAAGTTTTCAAAAGATAGTACTACCGTAATCCTAAACATTTCATGTTCCCAGGATAATTGTTGCAATCCATACTTAAGGTTTTATTCAACCATAGAGCGACAATTCATATTTTCATTCAGTAATATTCATAAATTAATGAAAACAATGAAATATTTGACAGCAATTTGCGACGTTGCCAGCTTTGGGAGTAAACCCTCTTAAATAAGCAACAAAACAAAACACGCTCTCCTCACAACCGTTTTCGCTGCGATTTCGCCTCAGCAGCGCCATCCGAATGCGCTACTGCAGACTATCCGCCTAGGTGGCTTGACATTTCTGGCGACCGCAGCGCCCCCAACCTACCCAATTTGGTGTCCACTTGTGGAACTATAAAGATTGCGCTCCTTTACTTCAACCCTCCATACACCTGAGGGCCACCGTATTTTTGCTCACCAACGGGCGCCACTGGGGTTGGAGACTTCGAGGTGGTGATTGGAGGGCTGTACATGAGCTGTCAATGTCAAACCGCGCAAAACGACCAATGGCTGCCTTTGCCGACAATTAGAAATAGGAAAAAAAAATATGACATAGACATAGCATGTATAAAATAGTATAAACATAATAAATTAACAGTAATAATGAGAATGACTATTGAATAATAATTAAGTGTAATTGAGTTATATTGCTAATTTAATGAAATTTCATAGACTAAATGTAAAAAAAAAAAAAGAACATGCAACTATAAAATAATAATTTATGTTAAGTATATTGCTACACCCCAACGGGGTATCATGTCATAGCTTGAAAATGAAAAATGAAAAAATGAAAAAATCTTTATTGGTTTTACAAGTAGGGTTTTTTACAAAGGTGATTGGGGCTGCCTAGTAAGTATTTAATACCTGTGTCAGGCAGCCCCGCTCTTCCATTAATTCTAGTTGATATCTATACACTACATTTCTTAACTAGTAGTTACTTTTAACTATATATATATATTATATTATATTATTTTATTGTATGTTATATATATATATATATGTACATATACATTATGTTATATTCTGTATAGGTTGAATGATATGAAAATGAATCTAAGCTAAATATTTTTTTTTTTTTTTTTTTGCAATTTCTTATTCTAGTTATCTAAATCATTAAACTTGGACAATAGGAACATAATTGTGTTGCTAATGTATGCATGTGTTGTGTAGGTTTGTGTGTAAATTTTTTGTGTTGCGTGTCTTTATCTGAAAGTGTCCGGGTTATTGAGAGTGTGGTATTCTAAGAAAAGGTGTAATCCTAGCCTACTGTACTATGTTTCCATAGTACAGAGGAAGGTACAATCGATGAGAGTAAGTCTAATTACTTATCCTACAGAGCTATGTTTTTGTGTTGCGTGTCTTTATCTGAAGTGTCCGGGTTATTGAGAGTGTGGTATTCTAAGAAAAGGTGTAATCCTAGCCTACTGTACTATGTTTCCATAGTACAGAGGAAGGTACAATCGATGAGAGTAAGTCTAATTACTTATCCTACAGAGCTATGATTAAATAGCTCTGAGGAGGTGTTCCAGAAACTAGGAGGCGGTACCGGGTCAAACTGTACAGGTATGTTAATTTAGTAATAAGTCCTTATTAAGCGTGCATGCGTGCGTAGGCGTGTGAGTGCATGTGTGTGTTTGTGTGTGTGTGTGTGCGTGT
>OZ020291.1:5492876-5536392 GCA_963971205.1 Aethes cnicana | reverse complement strand
AGGTATAAAATGTTAGTACACGGTAGCCTACACACACGCACTAGACACAGTTGGTTACACTCGCGATCAGGTCACTAGTTTATCCGTTCATACATTGAAAAGAGCAAGTCCCAAACAGCTGACGCGCGTGCGTGCGTTCGATACAGAGACGTAGGTAGCACTGCCGAGCGCCGGCGCGGCGGCTTACGGCCAGTTGCGGCGGCGCGGGCGCGCGCGGCGGGGCGCGGCGAGAGCGGCCATCTTGGCGTTGCCTGGGTAACGAAAGGTCATGCGTCTGCGCAGAGAGCGCGTATCTGACATTTTATTATTCGCGATTTTATTATTTATTTAGGTGTTGTGATTGTGACTGATACGGACTAGCCACAAACACTCCAAAAAAGTTTTTTAAAAAACGCTTATTGTAACATTTGTAACGCACGCTCGGTGACAGAACTTTGGATTGGACACCGAGGAAGTGGGGACATATTACGTGTACTTTAGACCGGGTCTATATTATTTACGTCTATGTTCTGTGGTGATGGTAATAATCGTTTGTCAACTCAATAGCGTCGCGTCGATACTAGCTCTTAATCATAAGTAGGATTCGTAGGACCTAAGTAATCAATTTAAACTAATGTTGTAACTGCGAAATTAACTCTGTCTGTCTGTTATCTCTTCCGCTGGACCGATTTAGATGCAATACAGTGATATACAGAGTTAGTTTGAGTCTCGGGGAAGGCCTACTTTTTATCCCGGAAACGCTCGATTTAACACGCGGACGAAGTCGCGGTCAGAAGCCAGTAAAACTAATTCCCAAGCTTATGGCTGGATGTTTTGCAGGCGCCTGCATAAAGCGCAGCACGATCCTCCGCAGCGCGTGCGTCCGCCAGCACGCGTGGCTCGACAGCTGCATCATCGGATGGCGCTCCGTCGTGGGCCGCTGGGTGCGAATGGAGAACTGCACAGTGCTAGGAGAAGATGTCATCGTCAAAGACGAACTCTACGTCAACGGCGGACAGGTATTACCACACAAGTCCATCGCCAGCTCGGTGCCCGAACCGCAGATCATCATGTAAAACGTAAGTGCACCGGCCAGGGTCAATTTTCAATAACGTCGAGTTTAAAGAATGATTTATCATTATCACTGTTTCTCCGCAACCCTCGCCGACCCCGCTGTCGTCTGTCGCACCTCAAGGATGTTCGGGCACGAAGTTGACGAACGATTAGATGCATGGTATAACAAAACAAGGTCTGCTCCTCCGGGTCGCGTGACACCCGTACGTCAAAGTCGAGTTGCCACTTTATTGCAAGAAAACAAAAATGAAGGAAATATTTTCTGCCGTTATAATGCAAAATGAATTATTTGCGCATTACGATTATCATTTACTTGTTTAAGCACACAAAATGGTATATGTTAAAAACAAATGAACATAATAATTTAATGAAACACACAGGATACATGGGAGTCGGGGATTATTTGAATACGACCACTTGCAACACACAGCATTGCGAATGTTGTTCGGGTGTCACTCACACTACTACAAAATACCGGAGTCATTCATTCACAGTCATCAATTTGATTTTATAAACTTTTCCACTTAACGACTATTTTAGAATCACACTCCGACCCAATTTTGTAAAGCACCACTCTGTCAAAGTGCCTGCTAAGCAAAGAATTACTAGAAGGTATAAGGTCCTATTCAGTTCTTGATTCTTGTTTGTGATTTGCCACATTGGATTGCTATTATTTTTAGACATATTCATAATAGGTTCTATCCTAAAAACTGTGTAATTTTATTAATGTCAATATGACCTGTTTATCGATTATAAGACCATGTACAATTTGTACTCGACTTTACTCGTAAAAATATATGAGATGACTGAAAGCAGCAAAATAATAAAACTATTTTATGTTAAGATTTTATAATATATTCTTAAAATAATCAAATACTTTAGGTATTTTATAAAAATGTGTTGACATACCTTCATCCTTTCCTCTAGGTATTTAATATGTTTGTTAATTTAAATTATATTTAAGGTCACTTGACATGTTCATTACTTAGTAAAGATCCAATCCTGTGAAGCCAAGCCCTTGCAGTCACAAATAGAATGCAATTATTAAGAGATACTAAATATTGAAAAGTTAATTAATACCGTTTGCGATTTGAAACCATCCGTTATTGAACATGTAAGTGATCATTTATGTTAAATATTACTTATATACGTTTATCAGAATTTGTTTATTAATGGAGATATATATTTTTGAAAAGAAACGTGGACATTCCATATGTTACATCTTATATGTTAATTTTACATTTTATTTTTGTACCACTTATAAAGTACCTACCTACAAATAGCTATGCCCTGTTTGCTATCACACATCACACAGAATACTTCCGCTTCTGTATCTGTACTGTGATCGACAGCTATTTGACAGTTTGTTGAGCCGTGTTATTTATTTCATAATGTAAATAACCAAACAAGCAGGGTATATTGATAAACTTAGCGGCAAAAATAATATGATAGCATGCAAATGGCATGAGAATTTTCAACACTTTGTTGAACCAAATATGTGGAACATACACCTTAAATTATTATGAGAAAAATATTCCATGTTATTGATATCTGAAAATGTTATTATTTCTGCCGCTGAATGTACTTTCATCTATCACAATTATATACATACAAATGGTAATGTACTGCCATTTTACACCAAATTTAGATTAATTTTGTAATAAGAATACTTGGAAATAATTAAATATATGATTTGAAATGGAAGTTTCTTTCATTGTATCACAGCAGCCCCACATTTCAAATATAATAAGATATAATTATAAAACCGAATAGGTAAATAAGTTTTTACTCTAGAATAGTAATAGGTAGCTGAAATGTCATTTGCCATTCCACTTCTAACCTTAAGACGTTGCGAACAAGGTTGCAAATCAAACAATTATTTTTTTATCTCTAATAAGAATAAGCGGGAAAGTAGCGATGGCTGAAGTTTAGCCACCAACCAAGATAGGATACGATCTATTGGAAGTGTTGGAAGTCCAACAATATACCATATTATTGGCACGATGTGAAGAGAAAGTAGAACTAGACCAACAATGTATACGATCTCTGTCCCGTGTAGTATTACAATAAAAATATTAGTGTTGTTTTTGTATCATAAGAAGCTAAAAACTCAAGTTAATGTCGAGTTGTATCGAAAGCGTATAGCAGAAAGTCTGCCCAGCAGTGGGACAGTATTTGAAAAAAAAAACGAAGCCGAAAGCAGAGCGTGTTTTTACATGTACCCCGAACAGCGTCACGGAAACATTTTTCAATTGACACTGACACTTGAAAGTGACAGTTTGAATTTAGGCGATTTTGCGCCAAAATACATGCCGCACAGCCGCTTTGTTTGATATATTAGCGTGAACAAAGTGAATATAAATAAATACTAATACTAGCAATGTCTAAACGAAGCAGTGTCGGCCCTTCTAATACACTTTTCAATTATTTCACAAAAACCCCGCCAGCTAATAAAAGACCGAAAGCAGAGACAAATGGCGATAGCAGTCCGCAACTAAACACTTCGGTGAAAGAAGAGAAAAAGGAGATTCAAATAGAAAGTAAGTATTTATATTCGAACAGTTTGAAAAAGAAATCGTTAGTCATTTTATTTCGATAACTTTGAATTCGAATAAAATGATGATGGACATGCTCAAATGCAATGCTAATTTTATTTGCTTTATGCTAATTGTGTAGATAAATTCAAATGCATTTTCATATGCCTCGACATTGAAATAGATACTTGTATACTCCCAAGATTAATAAATCTCCATATTAATATTATTAATGCGAAAGTAACTCTGTGTCTATCTGTTGCCTCTTCACGCTTCAACTGCTAGACCGATTTGGATGTAATTTGGTATCGAGATAGTTGGATTCCCGGGAAAGGACATAGGCTACTTTTTATCCCGGAAAAGCCCATAATTCCCATAGGAGTGCGATAACCGAATTCCACACGGGCGAAGTCGCAGGCAGAAGCTAGTAATGTCCATAAATGCCCTTGAGGAACGTAAAATGAAGGTTTTTTCTAGGTAAAAAACGCGAGCGCCAAGTCACCCCGTCTCCTGAGATAAAGAAGGAGGTTAGTGATGACGAAGAGCCAATCGCGCCCAAAAAGCGAAAGAGGATCAGGCTCAACCCTCTAGACTCTGACGATTCCGATTCTGAGAATAAAGGTTAGTTGTTTATTTATTTATCTAGCCTGTACTGTCCCACTGCTGGGCAAAGGCCTCCCTCTCATTCTTGGTTATGTTGGGTTAGTATTGTGTGAAAAATCATACTGATTTTATTAGTATTGTGATAAAATTTCTCATTTTGATGCTCTATTTTCATTCTAAGTAGATTATAAAAATTTCACACATTTACATACTTTTCTTGATGTTCTCAAATAATAAATAAAAAAATACTATAAATAAAGTTTATTGTTAACCACAAAAGATATTGGATGATGTAAGTACCTATATAATTTTTAGACACTACTAGACAAATATAAAGAAGCAAAACTTATTGAAAAGATAGAATTGAAAACTAATGCAAGAATCAAATAAACACATCATTTTCTCATTCAGTTTTAAAATTTATAATTATTTCAGCAGATAATATCATTGAAACACCCAAGGAGAAATCTTCTGTGGAGAAGAAACTCAACAATAGCTTCAAATATGAGAAAAACCAGACCCCTAAGGAAAAGAAGACACCTGCAAGCAAAGGGTATGAATAAAGACTGACATGTCAAATTCCTGTACTACCTGACAAAATTCAGATTATTCAGCAGATTGGCAACTTAGTCCAGGTGTATGAGGTGTATTTGATAGTAATCTACAACCCCTTTGATATGAATCTACAAGAGATACATAAGACTCATTGTTGAGAAGTTATATCGTTTTATAATTGCTTTTATCTCTCTATCTATATTATATCTTCTTATATATAAACCTGAATTGCTGTGTTTTAGTCTGTTTAAGACTTGAGAACTGCTAGAACATTTTGGCTGATTCTTTTTTTGTTTTATTTCCTGTGATTCAGGGAAGGTTTACAAATCAAAAAAATCGGGAAAAGTCTAAAGGAACAGCTAAAAAAGAATCGCCTACGGGTGATACGAAGTTCACCGGGCCAACTAGTTACCAATAAAATTTCACCATCTCATAAAAGTTTCATCTAAAATTCATGCATCATAGCATATAGCTCCTTTGACAGTGGTTTCATTCCTCATCCAACAGACCAATACCAGCAAAGCCATTGGAATCCAAGGAGCAGCTACCAGTCAGCGACGATGGCAACTGGACACACTGCAAGCTAGATTGGCTGCGGCCGGAGAAGATTCGAGATGCATGTAAAAGGAGGCCGGACCACCCGGACTATGATCCCACCACTCTCTATGCACCCCCTGAGTTCATTAAGGATCAAACTCCTGTAAGATGTCAATATTATCTCCTTAAAAGATGCGTTTAACCGCGTAAAACGAGGTCCCGTCGAAGTATCGCTAATTTACTTATTTGTGAAATTCAATTATAATTTACTTAGCTTTCGGTGAAGGAAAACATCCTGAGGAAACTTGCACGCATCTGCGAATTAATTTAAAGTTGTGTGTATTCCCTCAACAACACTCGGCTCTGGAATAACAAAAAAAAAACAGCAAATATGCCACATCTGGGCACTTTTTATGTAGTAATTCTTTTATTTTTAAACACAAACTAAAATACTTACAATAAAAATAAAACTAAAAACTAGAACTAAAAATAACTTATAAATAAAAAATTTGGCACAGATCAGTGTCGCTCGGCAAGGTTCCCAAAAGGCTGGCAACATTGCCGCGCTGGATGGCAATGCTTATTCGCTGAGCGAAGTAGTGGCCAGCCACCAGGGCACTTTTACACGTCACTTTTAAATGAATTTAACACAAATGAATTTACCATATAGAGCTGGGAACTATAGCCAAAACTCTCTAGTGATGAGAGGAGGCCTGTGCCCAGCAGTGGGATATAAAACGCTGTTGTGGTGGTTGTGCTCACAGACAAACTTCCTGGTCTATCATTTAGAGTTTAACAAATTCTTCTTCTGCGAACTTTCTTTTCCGTAGTCATGCTCAGGTTATTCTAGTAACTGTACCTTCTAGTTTATGACACAAGGTGCTTTTTGTCATTTATAATTTTAGAGAGAACCTATTGATCCTTTGTTCGCGACGCTTTTTGCAAACATATTTCTAATTTGAAGCATATGTGCATCATCATCATCATTTCAGCCGAAAGACGTCCACGTCCATATGTGCATGGCCTAACTTATATTTTACACTGGTAGGTAAACTTTTTGTAAGAAGTATTCATAATTTTGCAGGCTCATCGACAATGGTGGGAAATGAAATGCTCACATTACGACTGCGTGCTCTTCTTCAAAGTCGGTAAATTCTACGAGTTGTACCACATGGACGCGGCGGTCGGGGTCAACGAACTCGGCTTCTCTTACATGAAGGTTGGCAACGCATTCGAAATCTTACGATTTCCTATGTCCATTGACAGCGGTGACTGCTTGCAATCAGGTGGCCTGTGGCCTCGTTTGTATACCAAACACATGAAAAAAAAATCGTTCTAATTTTAGGGGGAGTTCGCTCACTCTGGTTTCCCTGAGAGCGCGTACGCGAGAATGGCCTCTACTCTCGTGTCCAAAGGGTACAAAATCGTTCTAATTTTAGGGGGAGTTCGCTCACTCTGGTTTCCCTGAGAGCGCGTACGCGAGAATGGCCTCTACTCTCGTGTCCAAAGGGTACAAAATCGTTCTAATTTTAGGGGGAGTTCGCTCACTCTGGTTTCCCTGAGAGCGCGTACGCGAGAATGGCCTCTACTCTCGTGTCCAAAGGGTACAAAATCGTTCTAATTTTAGGGGGAGTTCGCTCACTCTGGTTTCCCTGAGAGCGCGTACGCGAGAATGGCCTCTACTCTCGTGTCCAAAGGGTACAAAGTCGCGCGAGTGGAGCAGACGGAAACACCGGATATGATGCAGGAAAGGTGTAAGAAATGTGAGTATTTATTATTTTAAAATGACTTGGTTGATAAAATACAAAAATTTTCATTTTCTTATGGGCTTTGGAGGAATAGTTCTAAATGGGATTTAGGTTCGACTTCAAGGTTTTCAATCCACGTGCATACAATATTATTTTTCGCTTGATCCTCTAAATATCAGCATTTTTTCTGGAAAAGAAAGCTTCTGTATGAATGTTGGATGAGTGCAGGATGGATGTAGGAATTGCTATGTTACGAGAATAATAGTGCATAGGATAGTGCAACAGCAAATGCGATAAGAAAAAAGAAGACTTTTTTGTAAAAGAGGGTTTTCTTGACTGTTTCCAACATGACCATGACATAATAAGTCATAATATATGGACAAACAGTGCCGAACAGATTATGTCAAAATATATGGAGCAAACTAACATTAGAAAATACGTTCCAATATGCTAATAACGCCTCAAGCCTATAATGTGTCAAGATAAATATTTTACACAAAAGTAAACCTAACACTATAAGACTTAAGTGTCAAATTTACTGAGCGCCAAACGGGTGTCGAACTGTTCGGGCACCCGTTTTGACGGGGCCATTTTTCTCCGGCTGATTGTGAATCCTTACTTATAATAGATCAATGGTTTCCAAGTAAAATCAGAAATCTCAACCCTTGCTCTCCGCTCAAGTATTTCCACGAAGTGTATTTTATGTGAAGCCGTGGTGGCTTAGTGGTTCGACCTACCGCCTCTCATGCAGAGGGTCGGGGATTCGATTCCGGCTCGCACCTCTAAGTTTACTTATGTGCGAAATTCAATTTGAATTTACCACTGAGCTTTTCGGCAAAGGAAAACATCGTGAGGAAACCTCCACGCATATGCGAAACAATTCAAAGATGTGTGTGTAGTCCCCAATCCGCACTGGGCCCGTGTAAGACTATAGCCCAAACCCTCTCGTGATGAGAGGAGGCCTGTGCCCAGCAGTGGGACGCAAATAGGCTGTAATAGTAGTAGTATTTTATGTACTTGTCGTTTCAGTGGGGCTGACGTCTAAATTCGACAAGGTTGTGAAGCGTGAGATCTGTCAAGTGACCCTGCGAGGCGCACAGACTTGCGGTCTCCAAGATCCGGGCCCCAGTGAGGCCCAGGCATCTTATTTACTGTCAGTGGCCGAAGAGGTAAGAAATGGTAGAAAATCATATCACAGTCACGTCTACCAATGAGCATGACAATGAGTTTGATGTCTATTTTGTTAGCTAGTGAGATCACGCAAAATAGGCGCATTTAGACGGCGAGTTGAGGAAAATCAGTCAGCGTAAACCTGTGGCTATAGTTTTTTTTAAGACACATTTTTTCTTTTTTTCGCTAAGTCGTAAATTTCATACATAGAATTGAAATTAAAAAGCTCCTCATTCTAAAAGGGCGTACGTCAAAAATGACGTAGTATCTCTTTATGACGTCACACACCAGTTACCACTAAAACGCCATTTTTAGGGTTCCGAAGTCCACAAGGAACCCTTATAGTTTCGCCATGTCCGTCCGTCCGTCCGTCCGTCCGTCCGTCCGTCCGTCCGTCCGTCCGTCCGTCCGTCCGTCTGTCCGCACTATTGCTCGGAGATGCTTAGGTCTAGAGAGCTGTAATTTGGCATGAATATGCATATTAGTTACGCTGACAAAGTGGTACAATAAAAATTTTATAGGGTACCTCCCCTACTCGTAAAGTGGGGATGTAATTTTTTTTTCTTGCGTACCCCGTGGTGCGGCATATCGTTAAATAGGTCTTAAAAAAATATTGTGGGTTTGTTAAAACCATTTTTTGATTAAGTGATGCGTTTGTGAAATATTAAGCTTTAAAGTGCTATTTTTTGTTAGAGTCATGTGTCCCCCCCCCTGCCAGCTAAATGGTGGTATTTGGATAGCTGAAAAAAAAACACGGTTGTGGCATATATAACGTAGTTGAAAGGAAAACTATCAGAGCTAAGTAGGCTGTACAAACTTACGAGTAATAGTCGACCAACTTATAATGATGATTTTTCTCGAGCGGCAGGGGCGTCGGGCGGGCACGTCATACCACAGGCTAGCTAGATGCTAATAAGTCTTAGAACTTGAACTTGAACACGCACTTGGCCGGTTTTTTCTAATAGTAATGAACAAAGAAATCTGAAACTTTCTCATTGGATCCTTTAGACAGATTGTACAGTGGTCATTGTTGTCAATTATACGTAGTGAGGCGAAGCACTGAAGCCGTTGATGCAAATGACGCAGATTCTATTATTGCTTAATCCACGCGCCTTCTAAATTATAAACCTGTAATAGGCTGTTGGAGTCAAACCAATTTTGGTGTCTTCAGGATAGCAATGGCTGCAGCACATACGGTTTGTGTTTCGTGGACACCTCCATAGGACTGTTCCATCTCGCCCAGTTTAAGGACGACAAGCATTCCTCGCGGCTGCTCACTACGCTGGCCCACTATCCACCCGCCTTGGTAAGTCAACTCTAAAAATACATCTCCACAAGGGCGGATCCAGGGGGGGGGGGGGGTCATGGGGGTCCCCCCCTGAGTCGAAAGCTGGATCCGCCCTTGCATCTCCAAGTTACTTATTTCGAAAAGGAGTATTTTCTTTCTTGCTTGTTTGTGTGGTGCCTTAGTGAGTTAACAACTCATGAAAAACTATCTATTAGTGGAAAACCTATCAGTACCTTCATTACTTAGTAGTTTATTGCGAACAAATAATTCAAAGATGTGTGTGAAGTCCCCAATCCGCACTGGGCACGCGTGGGGACTATAGCCCAAACCCTCTCGTGATGAGAGGAGGCATGTGCCCATCAGTGAGACGCAAATAGGCTGTAGTAGTTATATCGCGAACAGACAGACATACGCTACGGGACAAGTGTGTAGTGACTCTGACAAATGGCAATTTCCAGCTTGGAAACAAGTTCAAAGAGCACATCTTTCCTTACCATATAAATTCCTTGAGACATGATAGAAATCTTTGTCAAATACGAATATTCTCAAAAGATGACGAACAATGCAATTCAATCATTTATTCAGCAAATTGGCCACATAGGGGCACTTTTACACGTCAGCAAAAATAATTTACCAGAACCATGAATATCTTAGCGTGACCTCGTGGCGAAGAGACCAACACATTTTCGTGAAATAACCTTTACGTCAAAGCGGGATTTACCGCCCTTGGGTGCTACGAAAAATCCCTCTTCACGGCCAGGTGGTGACGTAAAATCGTATACTAACCACGGGCGGTCGTAAAGAAATCTACAGACCGCTAGATTATAGCCCTCGCCTCCGGCTCGGGCCTCAATTACCCGCGATCTGAGACTTTCTTTACTTGACCGCCCTAGGTGTGTAATGTACTATTTTACTCATCCTATTCGGAAAGGAGTATTTTGTTGCCCTCTCCATTTCTGCCCTGCTAAATCACGACTATGCTCCCTCCCTGCTGCTACTGGTTTGGAGTGAAAAAGCAGTTTGTACAACATTGTATCTTACTAATATAATACAGCTGAAAGTTTGTGTGTTTCGATGTTTAAATGTTTGTATGTTTGTTGCTCAATCACGTTAAAACGGCTCAATCAATTTGCATGAGATTTGGCAAACAGATAGTTTGTAACTTGGAATAAGCTATAGGCTACCTATTATCCCGGGAATCCCGGAAAAATCCCGAAAACTTATTAGAGGGACCCCTGAGGAGGAATTTGGATAGAAATCCCGTAGTCCCGGGAATCCCGGAAAAGGTTTTAAAAGTATCCTGAAACCTGAACCAGTTCCATACAGGTAAAAAAAAAGCCTCGTAGGGAACCAGTTCCATACAAGTAATTTAAAAGCCTCGTACGGAACCAGTTCCGAAACTCCGGTTCTGTAGACGGCCGAAGGTTCCTGAAAAAAGGGCTTTGGAAATATAGTGCTAAATTCCCTGCAGACGAAGTTGTACAAGCTCGTACAATATACTGTTTAGATCGTGTACGACCGGAAGTCAACGACGTACCGCACGAGCAGGCTGCTGTCGACGCACCTCCACAGCGCGCGGCGCGAGCCCCTCGCGGCGTGGCCGCCCGAGAAGACGCTCAAAATACTCGCCGAGAAGTATTACAAGACCAACGCGGACGGAGATTGGCCGGAGGGCATCAAGCCGTTCTTGCATGAAGGTAACTACTACTACTACTACTACAGCCTATTTGCGTCCCACTGCTGGGCACAGGCCTCCTCTCATCACGAGAGGGTTTGGGCTGCAGCCCCACGCGGGCCCAGTGCAGATTGCAGACGCGTGCAAGTTTCCACACGATGTTTTCCTTCACCGAAAAGCTCAGCGGTAAATTCAAATTGAATTTCGCACATAAGTAAACTTAGAGGTGCGAGCCGGAATCGAACCCCCGACCCTCTATCCCTCTCTCTGTACGAACACGGTAGGTCGAACATTAGGCCACCACGGCTTCGACTCAGTATGATAAATGCGAAATTCTGTCTGTCTGTTACTCTGCAAGAATGAATTTAGCAGCGGTTTACGCTGCTAAATTCATTTCTGACCCGTAAGTGCCCAGATGTGGCCTATTTGCTGAATTAATCATTTGTTTTGATTTGATTTTGAGATGTGGTATGGATGGAGATAGTTGGAGTATTCAAATTTTTACCCCGGAAAAGCATAGAGCCCGCGGGAACGCGATAACGACTTTGTCCGCGTGGAATTCGGTTATAACGTTCCCGCGATAATTGAGTGTTAAACTACAGCAAATTATATACTAAAACCTTCCTCTTGAATCATTGTATCTATTTAAAAAAACCGCATCAAAATCCGTTGCGTAGTTTTAAAGATCTAAGCATATATAGGTACAGATAGCAGGAAGCGACTTTGTTTTATACTATGTAGTGATTTAACGTGATACCTTACTCATAAATCTCATAACTTTAATTCCAGGTGACGCGTTAGGTCTAACTCCAGCGCCCAACTGCTACCTAGCCGTCAAAGCGCTAGGCTGCTGCGTCGCGTACCTAACGCACTGCCTCCTCGACATACAAATACTAGGCATGTCACAATTCACCACCTACTCGCCGCCAGACATACTAAACCAGACATTATCTCAAGAGATCAAAGTCGAGAATAAATGGGAAGGCGGCACCACAATGGTCCTAGATGCCATAACGCTGAGAAACTTGAGAATAGTTCAGGATGAGGGATGCTTGTATGATAAGTTGAATTTCTGTTCCACTGCTATGGGAAAGAGGTAATAACTATGAAAAAATGAAAAGACCTTAAAAGAATAATTTTCAAACCATTTCTTTTATGTCATTGCTATAGGCAAACTAGCGCACAGCCCATCTGATGGTAAGTGGTCACTGCGGCCCATGGACCCCGAAATCCTATGATCCCCCATTAAGAAACCATAAGATCTCGAATGCGTTGCCTACCCTGAGGCCTAAGTTGGAATGCCTGCTGTGTCAGAAATTTGTTTCGATTTTATTCAAACAGCTAATAATAATTTTTCGTCCGTCCGGATAGCTGTCTTACTCGCCAACGTGCCACCAAATAGAAGTGCTCGCACTGGTTGTTCTGAGAAGGGGGTACTGCAGCCGGTGAAATTACAGGCACAGAGGTATCCCATCTTAGGCCTCAAGGTTGGCTACGCATTAGAAATCTTATGATTTCTTATGTCCATGGGCCGCAGAGACCGCTTACCATCAGGCTGCTTGTGTGCTCATTTGTTTGGCTACCGATAACATGAAAAATTTTACTCACCCATTCGAATAAAAACGACATCAAAATCGGTACACCCGTTGCAGAGCTCCGACGCCAAAGACCTTGTGTGGGTTAATTAAAAACTCACGTTTTTGTAATCAATTTTAAACCAGATTCAAATTGCATTCCAGATTGTTATACCAATGGGTGTGCGCACCGAGTTGCAATTTGTCCGTTATAAAGAAGAGACAGGAAGCTGTGAAAGAGTTGTTCGAAAACCAAGAGCTCAGTCAAGATGCGAAAGGCATTTTAACCACTCTGCCGGATTTGGAGAGACTAATGGCCAAGTAAGCGATGTTTTTGAATGAATAAATGAAGTTTTATTTGTCAAAGTCCCCAATCCGCACTGGGCCCGCGTGGGGACTATAGCCCAAACCCTCTCATGATGAGGGGAGGTCTGTGCCCAGCAGTGGGACGCAAATAGGCTGTAGTAGTAGTAGTAGTAGTAATTGTCAAGAGATCTTGATCTTGATCAGTGTCACCACAATTTACCAATTACTTTATACATACTTATTTGTCATGAACATGATAAAATTATTAACAAACTATTCATTAATAAATTAGATTCTCTTTCTAAATGCTACTACCTATATATGCAGTATTAGGTCCGATTTGCAGGTATAGATTACTTCATTCAGTATTCTATTCATATAGTAAGATTTATTTGAAGAAAGTACTGCATGGATTTTTCTTATTTTGAGTATAGGTCAACTTGTGTAAAACATCGTCAAAGATATATATTTTTTTCAATGGGGAAAAGTCATTAAATCTATTTAAAATTGATGACCATTACATATTAGAAAAAATATCTGAAATTGAGAACTTTCTGTTAAGTAAAAAAAAGTTTAAAATATTTTTTTATCTTTGCAGAGTGCACGCCTTAGGCAACCTCAAGCGTTCTACCTCCCACCCGGACTCGCGCGCTATATTTTACGAAGAGAAGATCTATTCCAAACGCAAAGTGCTCGATTTCATCGCAGTATTAAACGGGTTCAGTTCCGCGCTGAAACTGATTGCGCTCTTTGACAACACTGAATCGCCGCTGCTGAGAAAACTCACGAGGTTCAAGCCCGATGGA
This sequence comes from Aethes cnicana, assembly GCA_963971205.1. Taxonomy (NCBI): domain Eukaryota; kingdom Metazoa; phylum Arthropoda; class Insecta; order Lepidoptera; family Tortricidae; genus Aethes; species Aethes cnicana. The sequence goes on along the minus strand of OZ020291.1, from coordinate 5,522,543 downwards.
GTGTTTCCAGATTATAGAGACACTTTGAAGTTTTTCAAGGTAAGGAGATGTTTTTTGGTGTGGTAAGGAAATAGGCGGTTCATCATCATCATTTCAGCCGAAAGACGTCCACTGCTGGACATAGGCCTCCCCCAAGGCTCGCCACTCAGACCGGTCCTGTGCTACTTGCTTCCACCAGTTTCCCGCGACCTTCACGAGGTCATCGCTCCATCTTGTTGGAGACCTACCGACAGCTCGTCTCCCAGTTCGCGGACGCCACTCGAGAACTTTCCGGCCCCATCGGCCATCAGTCCTGCGAGCAATGTGCGTAATATTATACGCTTTTGAATCAGTCTGTTGCAGACCTTTGTTACTATGATAATTAGCGATTTTCTTATGATAGTTGTTCCTCAATTCGCATTGGGAACTTTTACCCAGATCTCAAAAATTCGAATATTAAACAAAACCAGTCATACAGCTCCTGATGTATTGAACCATTTGAGACGCTGGTATCATTTGGGTATGATTGAAATTTGGGTACTTTTATGAGACCTTTTACTCAAATATCCGCCAATATATAACACTAAATATCACCAAAGGTCAGTTAGCACGAATAACCCCTTACCATTACGCGATTTTCCACCTTACAAACTGGTTAACCACAGGAGGGATTCAACCAAGCAGAAGCGGAGAAGGAAGGGCGCATTTTGCCCGGCGCCGGCGTCGACCAAGAGTATGACAGCACGCTGCAGCTTATAGCGGACATTGAAGACGAACTCAAGGAATATCTGGCTGAACAGGAGAAATACTTCAAGTGTCGGGTAAGGTTTTGGTTTTATTTTGATCGTACTAAAATCCATTTTGGTGAGTTAAAAGATCTTTGTAGGACTACACATATAATAGTCGATAAAAGTAATAGCGTCGATTTTATATTGTTTTTCTATAGTACAGCTAACGGTGCGTGCGATACATAGTCCTGAAAAATGCTACCAATATCAAAGATAAGCTCTAATATAAGAAGAATTTAGATCATTTTCAACTCAGAGTGGAGGAAAATTTTTGTATGGTCTAGTGAAGTGACAATATCTCTTGCTGTTTTTTTTCTTTTTATATCATTGGTATAGGCAAACGAGCGCACAGCCCACCTGATGGTAAGTGGTCACTGCCGCCCATGGACACCGAAATCCTATGATCCCCATTAGGAAACCATAAGATCTCGAATGCGTTGCCTACCCTGAGGCCCAAGATGGAATGTCTCTGTGCCAGAATTTTCACCGGCTTACTGCTAGAATTTGCACAATGAGGGCCACCGAATTTTTGCGCACCAGCGGTCGCCACTGGCGTTGGAGACTGCGTTCGAGGTGGTGATTGGAAGGGTGTATAGCTGTCAATGTCAAATCGCTCAAAATGGCCAATAGCTACATAAAAAAAATATCTGCCTTAGCCGATACCAACTCAACTAGCGCCCCTAGCGAATTTTTACTGGCGGTGACCTTCATTGTTCAGATTTGTACACGCAGAGTTTAAATTGGCACTAAAAGTCACAAGGGTTTTCGTCCAGCGTAGCGGTCTAAAGGTTAAAATACCCTTTATGTGTGTTCTTCCAGTTGAAATACGTGGGAACGGACAAGAAACGATACCAGATAGAAGTTCCGGAGAATGCCACGAAGCGAGCCACAGCGGATTACCATTTAGAGGGAGCCAGAAAAGGGTTCAAGCGATTCTCCACCTCGGAAACTAAGGTGAGTATTGGAAATGCGATAAAACCATGTCAATAAATTGAATATCACTATTTCTGTTCAGCTATGAGTAGTGTTGTGAGGATTAAATGGGTAAGCCATTTAGTAAATTTCCATGAATATTAATTATTTAAGCTTCATGGCATATGCAAAAAGTATACAATTGGCGGACTTTGGCCGTGGTGGCCTAGTGGTTCGACCTACCGCCTCTCATGCAGAGGGTCGGGAGTTCGATTCCGGCTCGCACTTCTAAGTTTAGTTATGTGCGAAATTCAATTTGAATTTACCACTGAGCTTTTCGATGAAGGAAAACATCGTGAGAAAACCTGCACGCCTCTGCAAAGTAATTCAAAGATGTGTGTGTGTGTCCCCAATCCGCACTGGGCCCGCGTGGGAACTATAGCCCAAACCCTCTCGTGATGAGAGGAGGCCTGTGCCCAGCAGTGTAGACTGTAGTAGTAGTAGCAGTAGTAGCAGTAGTAGTGGCAAACTTAATGCCTAAAGGCATTCTCTACCAGTCGACCTTATGGCCGAAAAAATAATATGAACAGGGTGCAATAAAGGTAGTTTTAAATTCTGCTAAGGTATTTTTTTATCGATAAAGAAAGGCGTGATGCGCTCTCTGAAGGCTATATACTGGGTCAAGCAAAACATGACGATAATTTGTTTACAGTAAAGCTGTTTTTCAGGTTTACGTACAACGTCTTGCTTGACCCCGTATGTTTTTCTAATAAGAACTGAAATTCGTCTTGAAAGTTCATATTTTTCTGATTCAAAGAATCCCTGCTTGCACGGACGTACATAACTGATCTTATTATTTAGTTATTTTCATTACAAGTTCGCCAGAATGCCAGAATTCATTTCTCTCTGTTATTTATCTAGTCCTCATTGTTTCCCAGGACCTGCTAGCCCGTATGTCAGCGGCGGAGGAGCAAAAGCGCACCGTCCTCAAGGACCTCAGCCGGCGGATGTTCGAGCGGTTCTCGGCCGCCCACGCGCACTGGGAGGCCGCGACGCAATACCTCAGCGCGCTCGACGTGCTACTGTCGCTGGCAGAGTTCGCGCGCCAACAGACGGGGGATGTTTGTCTGCCGAATTTAACTGTTTCTGATAAGGTCAGTGGTATTCTAGATCCTATTTACAGCCATCGGCAAGGAACTTGGCCTTCGATGCGCAGAAGTCGAAAATAAGGTCTCATCGGCAGAGGGGCGCGGGACGCAGCGGGCGGTTTGTCGTGCGCGCACGGGTTTTGGCCCTTCAGCCGTAAAGTGCCGTAAACATGCGCAGAAGTAGAAGATCTCTATTATGATAGGTTGTGACTTCTGCCCGCGACTTCGTCCTACTTTCTAAGTCTTCGTCACGTAGTCAATATCCCCTGGGCAAAGGGTCTAGCCGCAATCCTATAGTGAAACTGCCCCTGGCTGAAATGTATACCTTTCTTAGAAGCGTTAATTGGTCTTATTATAAGATATCATTTTACAATATTTCAAGCCTGGATTCCCCTTGGTTTGGATAAAAAAAAAAAAATCTTTTTTAATTTTTCTAAGCGAAACTAATGGTTAGATTTCTTTGAAATTCAGATTATCCATGGCACTAATAGCAATACATTTTCAAAAAAAAATCAAGGTTCTAACTTATTTACAAAGGCCTAAAATTTTTTTTTAATTTTTTTTAAAAATTTTTATTATTATTTACAAGAGAGCGACAACCTCAATTTTTAGGTATGTAATGCACAATACAATATTGTATGAAATATATTTTTTTCATAAAAATCCATTTGTGGCAACAAGGTAAAAATGTCTTACTAATGCAGGCCATTCGTCTTACGACCATTAGGAGGTACACTAGGCTACACTATCTAATTTACTACTCTCTTAGCGTATTTTTATTTAAGAATATTAGCCGTTCCATTTCCCTATGTAACTTTTTGAATCTAGCACCTGTATATTGTACCTTACTTGTACATATAAGTCCAGTATTTTGTAGATCCATTTATTACAAGAATTGTGAATTGAAGCTCGCGCAAGCTCAGCGCGACTTGACAACTTACGAAATCTAAATTCTGTTTTTTTTTCACAGCCCTTCATAAACATAGTAGAAGGCCGGCACCCGTGTATCCCGATAGTGGCCGACTTCATCCCCAACAGCACCCGCCTCGGGGGCGCCGAGCCAGCGCTGCTGCTGCTGACAGGACCCAACATGGGGGGCAAGTCCACTCTCATGCGGCAACTGGGGCTGCTGTCTGTGCTGGCGCACCTGGTGAGACAGTTTATATATAACATGACAACACAGTAGACGGCCGACTTCGTCCCCAACACACCCGCCTGGGGGCGCCGGGCCGACAGGACCCAACATGGGGGGCAAGTCCACTCTCATGCGGCAACTGGGGCTGCTGTCTGTGCTGGCGCACCTGGTGAGACAGTTTATATATAACATGACACAGTACACGGCCGACTCCGTCCCTCCATTTTTTTCGTTTAATGATTAACCGATAAAAATAATATGGTATCATGGTATTCATTAACCAAAATCCATGGCATTATTTTAAAAATTTAAAGAAGTCTTTCCTGACCACATTATTGAGCAGTGAACATCTTTTGGCTGAAATGATGATGAAGAATCTCCTAAAAACAAACCGTATGCAACCTCAGATCTCTCTCATTTTACATACTTCTCTCCTAAAAAATCTTCAGGCTTACAACTTTCTTCGTAGGGCTCGTACGTGCCAGCAGAAGACTGCTCCCTAAGCCTGGTGGACCGTGTTTTCACTCGATTGGGAGCAGCTGATGACATCCTCGCTGGGCAATCCACGTTTTTGGTGGAAATGAACGAGACAGCCGCCATTGTGAGGCACGCTGGCGTGCACTCGCTTGTGTTGCTCGATGAACTGGGTGAGTTTATTATCATCACGATTATTAGTGGACTGCTACATTAATAAGGACTAAGCTGGTTGTGATATGGTTTAATGCCGTAAACAACTATGACAATACAGTAAAACAAAAGGGTATCAAAAATAGACAATAAAAAAACTATACAATATCTATAAAAAGGTGCAATCTTGCACAACGATCATTATCCATCGCTACATGATCCATAACATACGCACTTACAACATGGCACTTTCAGAGCGTACTTCTCGTTTTTCCTACTTTAAATGGGTATGTAACACTAGGGCGAACTCGCATCTACCATATCCGTCCTATCCACATCACATAACAGGTGAAATTACTAGCATAGAGGCATTCAATCTTAGTCCTCGGGTTGGCATTCGAAGTCTTATGATTTTTAATATCCATGGACCACAGTGGCGACTTACCATCAGGTAGTCTGTGCGCTCGTTTGCCAACCAATGCCGTAAGAAAAACTTTGCTAACATAGAGCCAACTTAACATAAGTTTTTAAGGTGAATCGTCACGGCTGAACCCCATACAAAAAACTGCTCACGTAATCTTCGACTACGACTGCTTTTAGTTTCTTTTATCGTTCTAATAAAATATTACATTATTTCCCGAGCGCGCATAGATCAAAAACACCGCAAAAAATCAAAGAATAAAATAATTATAAGCATTTCAAAACCAATAAAATTTCGGTCGAACCAAGCTTGTGTGAGAGAACGTTTACACTGTAAGCATCAGGCCAATATGGCGTCGTGGTCTATGAACAGCTGATCTGCTAGTGCTAGTGTCCGTCCGATTCCTATTAATTTCCAGAATGCTCACAAGATGGCGTTAACCCGCCGTTACATAGTTGATCGCGTAAATCGCGTTTTATGAGTTGGAAAATCATTGAACGAAATAGGTAAAGTAAGTACCTATACAAGTATTTTGTTGTTTATAATGATCAGATATAAAAAATCATACCTATCTCTTATAAGTATTTTATTCATTTATGTAAGAAATAAAAATAGCTACTTATAATAAGAAGTAGGTAGAGATCTTCTACTATCTAAAGTCCCACGCCTTCACATCTCAAAACGCTTCAATTTTTTTATTATTATTTAAAAAGCACCACCAACACTCTCAACGCATAGTTGATGGCTGTCTCAGCACATGTGTTGAGAGTGTTGGTGGTATATTGAAGCGTTTTGAAACGTGATGGCGCGGGACTTTAGATAGTGAAGATCTCTACCTGGCCTGGGCGATCGAGCTCTGCTTAGGACATTTTATCTCTTATATAGTACCTATAGATAGTACCTATATATAAAATTCTCGTGCCACAGTGTTTGTAACCAAACTCCTCCGAAAGGGCTCGACCGATTCTTATGAAATTTGGTGTGTATGTTCAGTAGGGCTGAGAATAGGACGTAAGCTATTTTTCATACCCACCCAAAAAAAAAAACTATGGCGGTACGAAGTCCGCTGGGTCAGCTAGTTAGTCTATAAAAATTGATTTTTGCTGTAGGTAAAAAACAAAAAACAAAAATAAATTGACCAGATAGTAGACCACTCGAGCGTAGAAAACCCGCACTGTCTACACGCTCGCTGTAACAGTTATGGTGACGAGTACATATAATCTACTACTACAGTCTATTTGCGTCCCACTGCTGGGCACAGGCCTCCCCTCATTATGAGAGGGTTTGGGCTATAATAGTCCCCACGCGGGCCCAGTGCGGATTGGGGACTTCACACACATCTTTGCATTACTTCGCAGATGCGTGCAGGTTTCCTCATGATGTTTTCCTTCGCCGAAAAGCTCATAGTAAATTCAAATTGAATTTCGCACGTAAGTAAACTTAGAGGTGCGAGCCGGAATCGAACCCCCGACCCTCGGCATGAGAGGCGGTGGCTCGAACCACTAGGCCACACCACGGCTTTTAGAACATATAAGCTGTGAAATTACCATGAAATTACCGATCATATGCGTATGCGTAATAATAATAGTAGGTATCCAGATTATACAAATTGTGATTTGAAAAGTGGCATTTTACAAAATTAAATTGTTTTGGGTCCTGATAATGTTTAGAATCTACGGTACGTAGCTAGTATCTAAACTTTAGATACTAGCTACAATGTCAGTTATACATATAAATCGTAGGTAGGTACAAGCGAAATAAACTAATGATTTATTATTATTTACCTACTACATTTAGATTTACACATTGATGTTTCGACCGGCGTGCAAAACGGAACTCAATTAGGAATAAAAAAAAACAAAAAGAGGCATTGACATTTTGTTGTGGTTATAATCATATGTACCTACGTAATGTAATGTAATGTCCCGCATTTGCCCGCAAATGCTACGTGCTATTTTCATCAATGCCTCAGTTGTATATTCTTTGGTGTTCTTTGGCCTGAATCCGCGCGCCTTCTAAGTTGTGTTTTGCTATACCGTGATGATGGTGATGGTATTGATGGTGGTGGTGATGATGATGATGGAGATAGTGATGTGATGATGATGGAGATGGTGATGTGATGATGATGGAGATGGTGATGTGATGATGATGGTGACGACGACGAGTAGTATTTCCTCACAGTTTGAGAAAAGCATTGTACCTATAGACCTCGGCCGCAACAGCATTGCCGGACTCGTACCTACTAAGAAGGCGTCCGGCAATGCGCTCCTTAGCGGCGTCTGCAATAATGTACTATTTGTACTTTTTACCGGGAAACGTCTACAAGAACAGCTAAAAAAAAGAAATATAACTTTGTATGGGAATCGCCTTCGGGTGATACGAAGTTCATTCACCCGGCCAACCTATAGGGTCATTATTTATAAATGTTTATAATATAGTATGGATGGATATCACAGTCTCTTTTGGCTGTAATAAAATTGTGACAAAAAGACGCTCGGTCGCCTGTGACTTGCTTTCGCAGTAGCTGTACCTGCGCTGTACCTACTGCCGCCGCCGTCGAGACGTCCGATAGCCCGCGTCGCGTACAGCCGTCGAGTCGGCCGAACGGTAAGTATAGGTACGAGGTGATCGACATTCGTATTCTCGTTGTTGGAGATTGGTAGTAGGTACAAACAATGATACAAGTGGAATATGAATTCGGAATATTTTAGAGGTGTTTGTTATTTTCCTGGATAGGTATACCTAATTAGTACATACCTATTTTACTAGAATTGAGAGGATGAATATTTTTTATGTAGGTGGTAGGTAAACGGAACTCTATACTTTGCGCGTACCTATAGGGTATTACTATTAGTCCGTTTTCTATTGGGAATGCTTGTATGGAGAGGTCGAAATTTTGAGTACAGCAATGCCATTTGGTAGGAATGTTATACACATTGACCTTAGTCCAAAACGCCCGGTAGCCACTTTGAACTCCTCGACTGGTGGGGGGGAGGGGGGGAGCTCCCGGCGTTCGGAAAAAAATTCCTGTCGGATTCGTTTGGACTTTTGAGTCAAGTTTGGTGTCGTTTTCAGGTAACTAGATGATGCCCAATTCATTCCTCATACCAGTTTTTAGGGTTCCCTAGCAAAATATGACGCAATACTTAAAATAATAAACTTTTATTAGTAGCGAAATGCAAACAAACCCTCATATTTTCATATTTTTGTATGAAATTTGGTTTACAAAAAAATACTGTCTGAAAGCCCATTTAATGCAGAATCTAAAAACATAAACAGTAAGTATATACTTTACAATTTTCAATGAAAAATAAAATATTGAATGTACTGCGACGGTCGTCAGCGCAGCGTAGTGGGCGGTAACAAGACCCGAAAAACTGTCAATGTCAACGCAAAAAGCTTTTATAATATCAATAAATTAAAGTGCTTACAATAATATCACACTTGTTATAAATATTCTCTTAATTATTATGAATTAAAACAAATGTGTTTGTTTTTAAAAACACACGAACTTTCGCCTTTATTACTTTAGTGTCATTTTTAATCATCTTCAATTTATAAATGAATTCAGATAATATTGCCTGACTTCGTAGTCAGGCAACATTATTAAAAGTAAAGAAAAATAATAATAGAACGTTTTGTGAATTAGTTTTACTTACAACCACCTCCACAATTACATAACTCAGTACATTTGAGCTGGCGTTTGAAACATTGCACCTGGAACTTCAAGATTTCACGCACCGACATCTTTTCAATTCTAGGCATTCTTGAGCAGCCGGAGGGCTTTGGGTCCACAGTGGCACCCAAGTTTCTTCTTCTTTCTGCCAAACCCATTCATATCGGCAAGAAATATTTTGCATCGCGTCTTCTTTAGGCACTTTTTTTGTAATATAAAATCCATATCCATATTAATTTGGCATGGAGATAGTTCGGGTCCCCAAAGGACATAGGCTACTTTTCATCCCGGAAAAACGCGTAGTTCCCGCGGGAAAGCGATAACCAAATTCGCGAAGTCGCGGGCAGAAGCTATTTTGTTATTATAAATCTGGTCAAGAAATTGATAATTTAATAAAGGCGAAAGTTCGTGTGTTTTTTTTTTACTTCTTCACGCTCAAGAGGCTGGACCAATTTTGATAAAATTCGGTATGGAGGCAGCTGAAACCCTTGAGTAATACATAGGCTACTTCTTAACAGCGGGTAATACCGCAGGGCGCCGCTAGTATAATATTAAAAAGAAGAAAATCAGGTAAAGAGAGAAAAACACATTTGTTTTAATTCATAATAATTAAGAGAATATTAATTACAAGTGTGATATTATTGTAAGCACTTTAATTTATTGATATTATGAAAGCTTTTTGCGTTGACATTGACAGTTTTTCGGGTCTTGTTACCGTCCACTACGCTGCGCTGACGACCGTCGCAGTACATTCAATGTTTTATTTTACATTGAAAATTGTAAAATTTATACTTACTGTTTATGTTCTTAGATTCTGCATTAAATGGGCTTTCAGACAGTATTTTTTTATAAGCCAAATTTCATACAAAAATATGAAAATATGAGGGTTTGTTTGCATTTCACTACTACTAAAAGTTTATTATTTTATATATTGCGTCATATTTTGCTACGGAAGCCTAAAAAACTGGTATAAGGATTGAATTGGGCATCATCTAGTTACCTGAAAACGACACCAAACTTGACTCAAAAGTCCAAACTAATCCGCCAGGATTTTTTTTCCGAGCGCCGGGAGCTCTGTACTTTAACCCCCCCTCCTCCCCTCCAGTCGCGGAGTTCAAAGTGGCTACCGGGTGTTTTGGACTTAAGTCAACTTGTACACCATTCCTACCAAATGGCATTGCTGTACTCAAAATTTCGACCTGTTTCCCAATAGAAAACGGACTATATTGATAAATCAATAAACAATATGAATTTCAACAACGATGATACACCTGATTCAGGTACTTACTTGCATCGCGATTCTTATAAGAAACTACGACTCTCCCCGACTAGGTGAGCATTTTCACTCAAAAGTGTACCACGATGAAAATTCAGGTTTTATTTTTAAAGTAGTTAATTTCTTAATTTTTTTAGCCAGAATAAAGAGTATACCTTAAAATTTATGAAATTTAACACGGTCCCCCTGAAATATCCTTAGTTTTTAAATAAACAAGGAACTTAGCTGACATGGTAGTCAATTCCTGTCAGTTTTGTTACTATATGGGCATTTTCACTCAAACTTGTACCCCCTGGTTTTGACAGTGTCCCACTACTTCAATATTTTATTACTGCCAAATATATTTGTTTGTGAATATTCGAATGGCATCTATATAAACTATATTCCTTAAATTATAGATTTCATCCCTAAATTCAAGTGAATTATGCTAAATGTAATTATTATGATTTTTTAAAGCCGCTCGGGTAGCACTTTTTGACGTGTCCCACCCCAATGTCGACTTTTTTAAAGTTGAATAATTAAAAAAGTATTGGGAAACATGAAGTCAATTGATGGCGTCCATAATCAACATTAGTTTGCTCGTCACAGGAATGAATATCGTAATAAAATTAATAATATTTCATATTAAAAACTAAATTTATATAGTGGTACCGAAAACTGTTGCCACCTGACATGTCAGGTTTGTGACCGCCAAAACGGGGCCAGAAAACCCACCAATTCATTTTTTTATCATATAAATAGCAACATTGAATGCCACTTGACTAGTTAGCCACAGGTTTAAAAATCCCGCGTGCGCAGGAGTGACGTGAAGCGAGGTGAAATTCGGTATGGAGGCAACTGAAGCCCTGGATTAATACATAGGCTACTTCTTAATAGCGGGTAATACCGCAGGGCGCCGCTAGTATAATATTAAAAAGAAGAAAATCAGGTAAAGAGAGAAAAATACATTTGTTTTAATTAATAATAATTAAGAGAATATCTATTACATGTATGATATTATTGTAAGCACTTTAATTTCTTGATATTATGAAAGCTTTTTGCGTTGAAATTGACAGTTTTTCAGGTCTTGTTACCCTCCCCTACGCTGCGCTGACGACCGTCGCAGTACATTCAATATTTTATTTTACATTGAAAATTATAAAAGATATACTTACTGTTAATGTTTTTAGATTCTGCATTAAATGGGCTTTCAGACTGTATTTTTTACAAACCAAATTTCATACAAAAATATGAAAATATGAGGGTTTGTTTGCATTTCGCTACTACTAAAAGTTTATTATTTTAAGTATTGCGTCATATTTTGCTACGAAACCCTAAAAAATTGGTATGAGGAATGAATCGGGCATCATCTAGTTATCTGAAAACGACACCAAACTTGACTAAACAACCCAAACTAATCCGCCAGGATTTTTTTTCTGAGCGCCGGGAGCTCTGTACTTTAACCCCCCCTCCCCCCACCAGCCGCGGAGTTCAAAGTGGCTACCGGGCGTTTTGGACTTAGGTCAACGTGTATAACATTCCTACCAAATGGCATTGCTGTACTCAAAATTTCGACCTGTTTCCCAATAGAAAACGGACTATTACGCGGTTGCATAGACATATATAATACTTCGTAAGTATAAAAATCATTGCGCGGTTGCCATTCCGATTCGCGGAATAGACGCGCGTCTCAATAGCCCTGTCCCGCTCTCTCCTACCGGCCGACCCTATGCCCCCGCGCCGCGCGCGCCAGCCACTCCAGCCGCCAGTCAGTCGCCAACTTTGAGCCATCACAACGCACACGCTACATTTTTGAGAAGAATTCACGATCACTTGTGATTAGGGCTTCGCCGCACACCGTGTTCTCATTTTACATCCGCCAAGACTCCACCGTGCGTGACAACTTTGTTGTTGTATTCCAGCGAGTGTTCGCGCTAATAGAATCGCTTCAACGGTCGCAGACTGAAGCACTGAAAGAAATATTTCGACGCCGGTAACATGCATGGCCGAGGGCCAGGACACTCTTTTCGGCTGCAAAGCCACAGGAGTCGGTAGAAACCTTATTAGTGCTTACGGAGGTCGCCGCCCGTCACATCGTATAGGTATATTATATTTTCGACGCCGCAAGACAGTCAAAACACTGACATGTTTATAGTGAGACTCCCGGAGAATGATATCTCAGAAAGAGCGCAATTGGACATGACTTACGCCCTCCTTTCTAATCTAATAAGATAAGGAAAAGAGTACGGAGGGAGGACTTGACAAACTTCAAGGAGCTGCCCTTTCGTGCGAGAAGTGTGGAGGATTCTGTCGACGAGAAGGAGAGGACAGAGGAAACCGAGCCTTCAAGCGCGCCGTGCGGTAGCAAGGCGCCCTGCGCGCCCGCGGCGGCTGCGGCGCCGCAGTCTTCGCCCGCGTCAACCCAGGCGAGACCAATTCCCATAATTACTTTGCGAACGCACAACGTGTTATCAGTGAAAAAATAAAAGTGTTCAAAGCTTTTATAGTAGAGATCTTCTAGTATCTAAAGTCCCGCGCCTTCACATTTCAAAACGCTGCAATTTATTTAAAAAGCACCACCAACACTCTCAACACATGTGTGCGTGCTGAGACAGCCATCAACTGTGCGTTGAGAGTGTTGGTGGTACTTTTTAAATAATAATAAAAAAATGCAGTTTTGAAATGTGAAGGCGCGGGACTTTAGATAGTAGAACATCTGTATCTAGTCTCGGTTGTGTTTCGGTAGTGAAGTGCGTCCGTTCGACTCGGTAGTAGCCATGTCCCTGCCCTTCATGCCAAATACCTTCTGATATTATAAATGCGAAAGTAACTCCGTCTGTCTGTTACCACTTCATGTTTCAGCCGCTGAACCGATATTGATGAAATTTGGTTTGGAAATGGTTGAGCCCCGGGGAAGATTATAGGTCACTTTTAAATCCCGGAAATCCTCTCTTAGTGCTCCCCTACGTTCCCTAAGGAACCTGCACTCCAAATTTCAGCTCTCTACAACCAGTAGTTTCGGCTCTGCGTTGATTGATCAGTCAGTCAGTCAGTCAGTTTCTTAAAATAAAATAAATAAATAAATTATACTATTTTTTTAATCATTAGGATTGAATGCGGCAATACAACCCGCTGTCATATCATCTCAGAGAGATAATCTAAAAAAACTGAATAGCCAGATTTATTATTATTATCCGTAGAGTGTGATCGAGTAATCTTTTGTCTCTATTTCAGATCAAACATCTTCTGGAATGCCTTGGATCTGTCTTCCTAGGAGGGACAAAGTAAGCTTTCTCTCATTTACCTGCGGCCTGTGAGCAACAACGAAGAGACATTGTGAAACCAATCACTGCTAATCAGAACCAACCTTATCATGTGTAAAATTGTGATATATTTTGTTATACCTATTTTAATAAACTTGTCAGAAATGTGTAGCAATTTTATTTTCGTGTGGCTGTGTGGCAATAAAATGTAAACCAAGAAAGAGAATATTTACTTACTGAGATAAGATAAAAAGATGAAGATAAAATGAATAATATTTGGAATTCAACACAATATTGATCTACTCTCAAACTAGGATTACCTGTGATACGGGTACTAGACAACGATATAAATACTTATAAAGAGAAATGTGAAATACATATGCAAATAAAGCTCCATGACATGAGTACAAATGTTCATTCTCATCATAGGTAGGTAGGTACTCTGTCAGTCGTGTAGGTGTTTAGATATTTTGATAAAATAATAAAATATTAGGAATTTGTAAAGTAACAACTATTTAGTTGATAATATTATATACTATACCTTGGACAGCTCATCGCACCAACATCTCAGTTCTCAAAGAACTCAAACTCAACCAACAATATCCGTCCATGGTTCGTATAAGCCGAATCGTCAAATACTTCGGTCACATTTACTACTACTACTACACAGCCTATTTACGGCCCACTGCTGGGCACAGGCCTCTCATTACGAGAGGGTTTGGGCTGTAGTCCCCACGCGGGCCCAGTGCGGATTGGGGACTTCACACACATTACGAATTACTTCGCAGATGTGTGCAGGTTTCCTCACGATGTTTTCCTTGACCGAATAGCTCAGTGGTAAATTCAAATTGAATTTCGCGCATAAGTAAACTTACAGGTGCGAGCCGAAATCAAACCCCCGACCCTCTGCATGACAGGCGGTGGGTCGAACCATTAGGCCTCCACGGCTTACCTTCAGTCACATAACTCGTGGAAATCCGACAAGTTGGAGAGACTAATGCTGAAGGGAAAAGACCCAGAGAGAGGAGGCCGAACATGTGCCGCCGGTAAATGCGGCGATGCACCAGGGCGAAGATCGCTGCACATGGAATACCGCCACAAGAAGTATGTGTCGGAGGAGGAGGATAATGTAACGAAATCCACACGGATTTTTATCCTTTGATTAAAAATAGTAGTAGAAATAAATAATCATATCTAGATTAAATATATTTTTATAATGTCAAGTAAAAATATATCAAAAGTTTCACTAGTTAATATTTATTATAGAAAAACGAAAAAAAAATACAAAAACTTGAAAAAGTGAGGATCGAACCCACGACTTCCACGATTTATACTTCATAAAAAGAAATCACAAAAACCACAGCGCCACAGAAGCTCTATAAATCTCGGCGAAATTAAGCCTTGGTTTCCACTACGTTTCACTACCTCTGTATGTGTGCGTGAGTTCATTCTCGGCAGACTGGTCGTCTTTTTTCCTAAATGAAAGGTGATGTACGGATAATTATGTGAAATTGAGATGTATAATATATCCCTTCAATCGCATAGTCCATCAAAGTGTACCTTTGGGCTTGGAATTTTGCGTAAATCCTGAAAATTACAATATCTACCACCCGCGCCATCTATTATCGTAGAGGCTACATAAAACCGTGAGTTATCACCTTAACGCTAGAAAATGAAGGGTTAGGTAATTCCGCTATTCACAACTGTCCTGAGTGTATAATGAGTAGAGATCTTCTACTATCTAAATTCCCGCCCCTCCCAAATTCAAAACGCTTCAATGTATTTAAAAAAGCACCACCAACACTCTCAACACGTGTGTTTACTGAGACAGCCATCAACTATGCGTTGAGTGTTGGTGGTGCTTTTTAAATAATAAAAAAAAGCGTTTAGAAATGTGAAGGCGCGGGACTTTAGATAGAAGATCTCTAAAACTTTACTTGATCATATACCAATGCCCAACAAATAAATATAATTTTGTTTGTTTGTTAATCATACGACTGTTGAAGAGTTTATAAAGCTGCCGTATTTTAACTAAAGCAGCATTCTACATAAACCAAAAGCATTTTCAGAAAACCTCAGAAAAAAATAAACTTGACACTTCTGCCAATCATTTTCTTCACAGGTCGCGGCACATCTACTTACGACGGTACGGCAATAGCCTCCGGTGTCTGCGTGGAGCTGGCCCAGAGGGGCTGTAGGGTCGTCTTCTCGACGCACTATCACTCGTTGGTGCACCATTTAGCGTCTCATCCTGGAGTCGTGCTGGGGCATATGGTGAGTGGAGGTTTTATTTATGTTTTGCTAGTCTATGATTTTGACAGACTATGCGTTAAAAACGTTCGAGGTTTATGACGTCACATTTTCAAGCCATAGTTTTCTTATTAATAGTGTCTGATTAATAGCTTTGAATAGACACTATTCAAAGCTATTTATGGAACATTTCCACTTCAAGCTAGATTTGAGTTTTTTCTTACCCTTGTCAGACTTGTATGGCCAAAGATTGGTAGGGTTTAAATATATTTAGAGGTATAATATTAAATTGAATTTTGGTCCGATGACGCCGTACTGATTGGAGGCGTATGCCCAACGGTGGACGAATACACGCTGATGAAGAAGAGAGGTTATTTGGATTAATCTATTACACTATTTTCGGATAAAATTTGACAGGGATAAGAAGACTACTAGAACATAACAACTTTATGATTGTATCAATAACACTAATTTTTATTTTTTCATTCTGCATGTGTATCCTTTAACCTTGTGACCACTAAGGTTTCAGGATTACTATCAGAAACTCCCAACTTACTTACTTACTTCAGGCTTGTATGGTCGAAACGGACGAATCCACGGCCGACACCGCCGACCTGATCCCCGAGGAGACCATAACCTTCCTCTACAAGCTGTCTCCCGGCGCCTGCCCCAAGTCCTACGGGTTCAACGCGGCGCGGCTCGCGGGCATACCCAAGGAGATTACCAGGAGGGCCCATGAGGTGTCAAGGAAGTTGGAGAAGGAAGCAACGTGCGCACGCGCCTTTAGAGATGTCATGAAGACGGACGGTGCGCGGCTGAGGGAGCTGCTGCGAGGTTTGAAGATTTGAGACATTTTTTATTTTTTTATTTAAGCGATTGTCACGCTGCCACCGCATCTCGAACTCGCGAACGGCGACGACGCACACCGTAACGTTGTTTCGGGACGTCTTTGAAAAAAAATCGAAATTATCTGATTGAAATATAATATTGTTGAGTTTATGTACCTTATGTACATACACTCGACGGCATTTAATTCGGGTCACTTTGTATAGCATTTTCTTGTGTCCTGAAAGAGACCTGAATTCACTGCTGTTGAGTACCCTCCCCCTCGCGTCGATATCCTCATTACTGAGGGTCGTGACGTGGAATCTTCTGTCTAACGGAGTCACGTCATTTCTTCCTGTCTTTGGCATTATGAAGAGCAACGTGTAGTTCGGTGTCCAGTTTCAGTAGTTTCGGTGTTCGGGTGTTGAGTGTACTATTGAGAATATAATTATAATACAGAGTCCAAATTACTATGAAACACTCCAGAATTAGACAGAGATTTTTTAAACCCAACCCATTTTTTTACTATGCATTAATACGTTCATTTGTAATACTGCTGTTGATTTTGGTGAAATGTTAAAAATAAGCATGTATTGTTAATTTTGATTATGTTATGTTTAGATGTTTTTCGACACCTATTGATCGATTGAGTTGTGCCGTCTTATGAATCTCGGTATCAATGTTTTGAACTGCGAAGTTGATTTTAGTCATTCAAGAAATATGATAACATAAGATTCGTTGAATTGTTAAACCAATGTCTGTGATGTCATTAATTTTAATAATCAAACAACCTGTTATAATTCACCACCGATTTTTATTAATTAAATGAGAATAAGGATTATGACCTTGTTTTATTGCACGATCACTCTCTTGTCTTGGAAAAGTTTAATAAAGATGATAATTTATAAAAAAAAAACGTAAAACTGTTCTCAGATTTTTTTATTATTTTGCTTCCAATTTACGATTTGTACCTAAATTACAAAAACATTGCACGAGTCATAATTATAATTATTTTAAAATATTTTTATTCAAGCTCAATTTACAGATAAAATTTTCAAATAATATTTACACTGACAGGCTTAACTACGCTTAAATCAGGCACATGTACTTTATCTTCGCTACGTATATAAAAATGTAAAAAAAAATACTGTTAATAAGGATGACTTAAACAAAATAAACATAAATAAGTTCCATGGAAAAAATGAAACGATAATTTAAAGCCTGTTTTCTGTTGTATTAAATACTATAGTAAAATTGTGGAATGTGAAATTCTTATACGTGTAAACACATCAAATGCTTTCAGATTAAAATTCACACAAAGCTGTATAAACGAGATATCGTTCAAATACAGTAATTGTAATAATATGTAACAATATGTATACAGCAACAACTTCATGGAATAGTGAATTAAATTCTGAAAGTTGTGATAAAATAGACAAAGGACAATATTTTGAAATACCTCTCATATTGACCGAAGAAAATTTACTAAGTATGTATTTTTTAATAACAAAACTTATAATACACTGTCACATCTATTTAAACTGTCTCGTATGCCGATTGTACCGCAACATACGGATATTAATTGTAATTACAATAAAATATGGCTAGCGGGTTCAAATATACTTTACACTTTACGAGGGATCACAGCAGTCTTATATTTAAAAGCACTCATTTACATCGCATTATATTCACCAAATGCACTAATAAAATATTATTTAACGGTATCGACAGACAGTTATCGGCATCAAAAATAAGATGTGAAGCTTGTTTAATTTTGACCATAAAGAGGTTGCAGATATTTTTGTTTTATTTGCTTAGGCTCTCATCATATGAATTCTTAATTACAATAATTATTAAATTAAAATAGTTGGATATTTCAATTATTAAATGCATTAAGTTGCAAATTAAGTACTTCCTTAATAAAAAAAGGTTATAATAACTCTACTAAGGAAGATTCTACCGATTTCATTATCATTGGTCATGGTCTGTAAACGTTTCATGAAATCAATCTTGGAACAGTTTAGCGTCAAAGCTATCTCACTGAAGTCTATAAAGAAATCGGAATGTTTTATGTAAATGTTACATTTGTGCTGGAAATTTCTGAATCAGGGTCTTGATTGAGGTTAGCCCATAACCGTCTAGCAAATGTAGTTGAAACTCACTCTGCCAATTTATTGTCAATCGGATCGCTCGATCGATGGATCAGTGAATGCCGACCACGCGTCCATTAACCAAAAGCTCAAGATTTACTGCTTTATTTGTCAAACATTGTTCCATATCTGTCCCGGTGTTATATGTCAAACAAGCCGTCTCCCGCTGTATAATCAGCGGTCTCCATTTTATACGGTTCCCGTGGGAGTTTTGGGAGATCATCTCTTAGTGCTCACCTACACTCCTCAAGGACCTGCATGCCAAATTTCAGCTTCTAGCCATGCGTTGAGCGATCAGTCTGTCATTAGTCAGTGCGCGATCGGGGAAAGTGAACATAAATTCATTGATCTATTATAAGGATTCACAATCAGCCGGAGAAAAATGGCCCGGTCAAAACGGGTGCCCGAACAGCTTTGTCCTTCGTTATAGAGGCGTTATTAGCATATTGGAACGTATTTTTTAATGTCAGGCACTATTCTGTTAGTCGCTGTTCGTCCATGTGTTAAATTATAGGTCAATGCATAAATTGATAGTTCGACGTAATACCCTGCGAACAGAGCCGTCGTATCGCTTTTTTTCTTGGCATGAATGTGATATCATTAGTTAACTTATATTTGTAGTTATCAATATTGATGGTAGGTGCAAGTGTGGGGACCTTATACAGCGGACTAGCGTTCTTAACTTCTCGTATACAGTCTCGTATAGTCTCGTATACCTATACAGGAAGTATCAGTTACCAAAGTCCAGCTACACCGAGGGCTAAATACTTTGGTTGCAGTGAGAGGATAACAAGGTTTCGGGAGGCATCTTGCAATTCTAGTTTCGGTATTAACCTTTTTAACGCCATGTCAAATACAAAAGCCGTCGAGGGCGGTTGAAGTCTAAAGCGAATATGGATCTTACGCATACTTATTTAACCTCTATCTGTTGTAAGCTATGACGCATATATGCATCGTTAGCGTGAAAAAGGTTAACAGTAATCGCTCCAGACTTATTACCTCCATGGTGCGCTAGAAGGTGCACGATTGGCTAGTATCTAGTCTAGTTATTTCTTAATAAGCTAATCATAGCAGGGTCTATACCATCATGAACCATTAGGTTAAGCATTGGCACCACGTCGGTGCCACGCCTACACTCATAGTTCGTCGAATGAGGAGCTCTCCCGCTCGTCGAAGGGCCTGGCTCGTTCGCCCCAGCGGTCCCAGCGCTCCGAACTCAGCAGAGACTCCGTGTCTTCCTCGGGAATAGGCAGCGGGTACGAGGTGCCGTGGCCGATGCTAGGTGTAGTAATTTAAGAGTAGGTTGAATCCGTTGAATGTTGAGGTACAACTACCGTCCATTGTCATTGTAGGCTCCAGAGAAGCGAGGCAAAGTAAGATTATGGGTGTGAACGGCATTCTGGTAGCTGTTGGTTTTGTAAACACAAAATGCCATGTTCATCAGCGTACTACTAGATATATTTGTCTTGAATCTTTATATTTGTCCCTGTGATTTAGATGTATGGTTCAATTTAGTAAAGAGCAATTAATGACTTAAAAAACATCCAAATAACCAAGTCGTAGCGTTTACAATTAAGCTGCTAAGTTGGTCATCGTTTTAACCGTATGACAATAATGAGATTATGGAGTCGTTATGAAATTGCTGTGTACTTTGCCGTCATCGGTGTGTGACAATGGAGAGTAGTTGAATGAAACGATTGTTTAAAACAATAAGAAATAACTAATACTATTTACGTCTACATCACAAATTGAAAGTTATGAACAAGACAGATGAGGCACAGTTCTACTTTTATAATTTTACATCAGCCTTGGCCGTAAAGTGGGATTTTCTGCCCGCTACGCGGAGAGAAAATCTCACTTCTTGGCCAAGGCAAGACGTAAAACTTTTGACAAACCACGGGCGGTAATTCGTAAAGCCCCAGATCGCATATTTATGGCCCTCACCTTCGGTTCGGGCCACATAAACCTTCGATTTGGGACATTTACGAATTCACCACCCTAGGTTTGTAATGTACTATTAATGTTACCTTACCTTCATATGGAGGCAACTATTTCTTTTAAAAAGTTTGTGATTAGATGGTGAACATGATTCTAGTTATTGTTTTGTAATATGATGTAAATATGTAATTAAATATAAAAGTAAAATTAAAAATTTTAAGTACCCCCCGACTCATGGTTACCTTAGCATATACTTTCAATATCATTAGTAACACGGTACCAAATTTCGAACCGATCGGACATAAGGAAGTTAGTCAGATCCCCTCATCAACTAAAGAAGAGCTGATGATCTTCAAATGGGTAAACAGATTTTCATGAAACATGGCTAAGAACACTCAGGATAAAATTATCTATGACACGGAAAAAAACGAAAATCGGTTCATCCGTTTGGGAGCTACGATACCACAGACGGACACGTTAAACTTTTAACACCCCTCTCTTTTTGTGTCGGGGGTTAAAAAATTAAACTTAACACCTGTTTCTTAATTCAATGTGCAAATCTACTTCTCGAAACAAACATGAATGTGGCTTGTGCGAGTCTACGTTATTTGTTGCTAGCGATTAACCTTTTCAAAAATACAAAAAAAAAACGACTCATATTTTCATTCTTAGGTATGCGTAACTAAGTCTATTTTCTCTAAGCAAATGTAGGCAGCTGCTCCAGCCAATAAAAATATTGTTGAAGTTGATAAGGTTAAACGTTACGTATGCCTTCGCTACTCGAGCTAGCTAAGTAAGCTTAATTGGCTTATCTAATAAAAGGATCATTATTCCGAAATGGTATATAATTAAATAAAAAAAGTTTCCTTTTTCTCCACTATGGAGAAAGAAGAGTGAGAAAAAAGAAACTCTGTTTATATTTTTCTCGGAATGACGGCCTCCGCTAAACATCATAAGTTAGCATGCAAAAGGACACTGTTCTCTAAAACGACATCAATTTCGTCTGCAAATATAAATACAATAAAAAGAAGTGAATGACCGAAAATTTTTCACCAACCAAATTAACAGGGTACTTTACTGCCAATTAATGAAAAGCATATGATATATTCGTATAGATTTATTTTTTAAGTAATAAAAATATTGTGAAATGGATGTGGATTAGATTATAATTATTAATAATAGTTATCCTTATACTATCTCCGGGACGGCGGCGCCCTTGGTGGGGCAAAGTCTCCATTTCTCACTCTCGAGTCCGTTCGGCGCACTAAAATACCAACAGAACGCTCTCACTCTGAACGGCAGAACACTTAAAAAAGCAGAAGCTGTTTATTGTTCGCCACAGACTCGTTATCCGATCCGAGACTCGTCTGACGACCAAAATTCACCAGTAAATGGGTGAATCCACGCGTTTAACCGCTATCAGTCCCTTTCCGCATTGATGGCCAATTTGGAGTAGCACATGGCATTACTTGGTAAAATCAGTTTAGCCTCAGTTGTCTTATTCGGTGAACAAACAACACTTAAAAATGGATGCACTTTTGGATGTTTTTTATAACAATACTAGCTGGCCCCGCGGACTTCGTACCTCCTTGGAATATTGTTTTGGTATGAAAAATAGCTTACGTCCTATTCTCAGACTCACTGAACATACACTCCAAATTTCATAAGAATAGGTCGAGCCGTTTCGGAGGAGTTTGGTTACAAACACCGTGACACGAGAATTTTATATATTAGAAGAAGATTGTTGCACGTCATAAAGATGACAGATCATGTTGAAACTGACCTATAAAATTATTTGTTTCCTACCAACTTGTAACACTTGTTCGGCAATAAATATCATTTAATTTCATTTCAAAATTCTAACCTCAAAGTGCATTTTTTGGGATAAAATAGGTGTATTAACAAAGTACTGCATCAAATCGTCCTGATTTAACATATGGGAAATCTCTTTAGCGATTTTTGCTATGGGATTCCTTTATTTACCTTAAATAGCCACAAACAGTCCAAAAATACGCATTTTTAGGGTAGACTTTTGTGTACCAAATAATACAACTGAGGATGAACAGACTTTGCTGTAGTATTTAGTCGTGGTGTACGTCTTTACAAACATTTACAAATATCCAAGTAGATCTAGGTACTGGAAACTGGTCAATAATGCGGCAAAGGACCGACAACGCTTGTGGAAACACCCAAATAAGTATTGTCTATAATTTTTTTCACAAACTTCAAGATCAGCACGAATTTTCTAGAACAGCGTCACGAACGTTCAGCTAGTGAGTTTTGATAGTCATTTAATGTAAGTCTCGGATGACTCTGAAGCACACAGACATTAGAATTTAGAAAAGAGACTGAGAGAAAGAGGAAAGGAATTTGAAATATTCATAGAATATACATCACACAGACAGTTTTAGATGTTAAATCGTTTATGTATACTTATGAAAGTATCCATTTGCTTGCTAAAAAATATCTAAATAGCATACAAGCTTCAATCTACGTCAGAAAGCTGGTTTATATTATACGTGATAAGTAAGCCGCGTGTTCTTTCACAGGACCACAGCGCTAGTGTAAAAAAATCAAAATGAAAAAACCAAAATAAAGAACAAATTAGTTTATTGTGCACAAAACATACTTACAAATATAAAGGGTTTATTCTAACTTTTATCAGTCTTGTGTGTTGTATATAGCTCAAAAATAATAAATGCATTAATAAGCAATTTGCATACATTGACATTATTATTGGAAAACGGTTTCGCTTGCGTTATAATTATATAATTTAACAACGTTTCAGCGCGAACCCCACGTAACTTGAGAACGTTTAGCGGACTATAAATAATGTATCAGGTACATGAGAGAGAAAGATTTCTGAGAACTATTACTGCCTAAGAGAAGAATCAATGATAATAGTAAATGGAGCTTAGCTCGAAGTAAATAGAGTCGAACTTCAGAAGGCACTAGAGATTGAAATCACGTCATATTCAAGTTCATACATTCATTAGAAATACAAAATTAATGTATTGCGTTAATCTAAATTATTAAACTAAGTACATGCATACAACAATATGCAATAGAAATAGGCATTTCGTAAACAGAACCATTGCAATCACATCAATTTAATTCAACATCACTAACCTTGATAGTCAAGAACACATCAAGAATATACATTAATTTATTTCATTATCGTTTGAGCATCAGCATCATTAGTACCGTGTAAAATATACGATAAAAATATCCCTAACCCTATAAAATACTTTATATAACGCTGCCCTGCTTAGTATCAAAAATAGGCCGAATAGCATATTATATAACAAATTAATTTCAAACTACACCAGTAGCAAAAAATAACAGGACAATGTACACACTTCACGCTAGTCGACATTACATTACGACTTAGAAAAAGAGTATAAAAAAAACATTAAAGTATAATATTTTCTAAGTTAATAATCAGTCGTCTGTCAAATCTAACGGTTTCTGGTGTACGTCGGAGGCGATTCAAAAATATTCTAGAATTCTTTTCCGAATTCAGTGGCGGGCCCGAGAAATGTGTAACGGTTTCTGTGGACAATGCAATACTGGATAGACGTCTCCTGAAATCATTACATGTAACACACGACGTTCTATTGTAAAGCTGAGCTAAGCGTGGCGCGTCCGGGCGTTCTCAAGGTATGTGCGAGTCGGCCGAGCCGTCGTTGGGACTTTTCTCTGACCTCGAGCGCGTGGTGCCCATGGAATCGTAGTTATGCTCCTGTGGCGTCGTGAACGTCTGCAGTTGGTGTTCCCGACGCACCGGGAATTCGCACCCGTCGCCCAAACTGAACAAACACGGCAGGTTACGCTCGTCCTAACGGGCATTTTCGACATGCTCATGTTTCGCAAGACAGCCTATACAGAGTCTAGAAACTAAGTGCCAAACCCAATTTTTGAATCGAATATTTAAAGATAATAAGTGTTATTTATTAGACTTCGTTTCATTCACAAAATCTACATACAAATCTAGGGGAGTATTATTTAGTGACATGCACTAGTATTTAAGACAAGATCTTAATTAAGTTACTACTGAGTTGTAGAGAACATCAAATACGTAGTTGCATGTTCAGTATTTATTTAACTACACGCGCGCACAAAGCTTAACTTTTAGGAAATATAATAAACAATACATAAGATATATACATTGATCTATTATAAGTAAGGATTCACAATCAGCCCAAGAAAAATGGCCCGTCAAAACGGGTGCCCGAACAACTCGGGCACCCGGTTGGCGCTCAGTAAATTTGACACTTAAGTCTTATTACTGTTAGGTTTACTTTTGTATAAAATATTTATCTTGACACATATTATAAAGAGGCGTTATTAGCATATTGGAACGGATTTTGTAATGTCAGTTTGCTCCATATATTTTGACATATTCTGTTAGGCACTGTTCGTCCATATGTTATTATTATTACTTATTATAGGTCAATGGATACATACATTTATAAGCGAGCGTGAGATATAATAATACAATATATATATATATATTAGATAGATTCTTATAGGATAGAACGAAGACCTGAACCTGAAATGCGATGAATAATGAAATTTGTGTATCTGAAAAATGTGAAATTATGTCACACAATCCTTCTTAAGCTTTTGAAGTTTTACTTCTTAATTATTTTGCATCGTTTAATTGACAAACTAGATTAGATATTATTGTATTAACATACTGAGCTTAAACAGAACTGCGTTGTTAAATAAATATAATGTAAAAATATAATTGAATAGCGATGCGTTAGTTTAGTACCAATGTATATGTTACATGACGGAACATTTTGTTATTTCTCTATTTAATGAGAGTTCAATTCATGTTAGAAATGTCATTCACTTCTTTTTGCACACATTTTGGACATGCACACACATTTCTGTTTCACACTGATTAAATTTCACACACTTATTTACTTTTTAAATTTGAAAATATTTTAGTACTTATAAAGTTATCACACCAATAAGGACTGCAGATAATTTGGCGAAAATCCATAGTGTTTGCGAGTTCAAATACACGTTAAATAGAACTGTTCAGTGAACTTCAGTGTTTATAATACATGCATGTATTTGACGTACACACACTACCGACCTGCGACGACGCGAAACTTCGTTTTAGTGTTGAACTTCATTGAGGCCCATGACATGAAGACAGAAAGAGTGTCCTTCTTAATCAAATCATCATTGAATTAAACATTAACAATGGTTGCTATACTACGAAGAAATAAAAAGACTTGTTTTTTTAATCTATAAAAAATGTTTTGATTAAGCAGGCATTTCCAACCCCCGCATACCGTTACCCCGTCCGTAATAACAAAAAAGCGTTTACCTCGAGAAGACAGGCAGCAACCACAGATGGGGGTTCTTTCCAAACACCTCCTTGAAGTTGCCATAGGCCCCCAGCGAGAAGCCCCGCGAGTCCACGCCCCCGCGGAACATTGGCGCCCGGAACGCTTCTGAAATCGGGGGCCATCGGGGTTTACAGATGGTGCACATTTTCACAGTCGAGTTATCTCCAATATAGTACACACTTTTGCACCTTACTCCGTTATGAGGTCATAAAGTGTACACATATTTATGTACTCGACTGTACTTGGATCCACTTTGATACGTAATAATTAATGAGAGTAAGGTAAAGAATACATATTTTTTCAAAGTATGTTTTTTACTAGCTGCTGTCCGCAACGTTGACTACGTGGTATTCGGTTATATTCAATTCAGTTCAATCATTTATTCAGCAAATTTGCCACATAGGGGCACTTTTACACGTCATAAAAGGAATTTACCAGCGCTTCCTAGACCCATTGCTTGAGAAGAAGCATTCCCTAGCAGATAAAAATGTCCTTTTCCGGGACTAGAACTATCTCCATACCAGATCTCATCTAAATCTGGTATGGAGCTGGCTAGCGGTTTAAATGTGAAAAGGCAACAGACAGAGAATTACTACTACTACAGCCTACTTACGTCCCACTGCTGGGCACAGGCCTCCTCTCATCACGAGAGGGTTTGGGCTATATAGTCCCCACGCGGGCCCAGTGCGGATTGGGGACTTTTGCATTTATAATTTATATAATACTAGCTTCTGCCCGCGACTTCGTCCGCGTGGAATTTGTTAATAGCCTTCCCGCGGGTACTATGCATTTCCTCGGGATAAAAAGTAGCCTATATGTTGACCAGTGTTATAAACTACCCCCATACCAAATTTTGTTTCAATCCGTCCAGTAGTTTTCGAGTTAAATCCGGACATACATACATACATACATACATACAGTATTTTTTTCTAAAAATCGTTATTTTGTGTTCAGTATCGTTCATATAGTCCCTTTGACTTGATAGTTTCTTTTAATTTTCAATTTTCAGCCGCGACTTCTACAGAATTATTATTTATTATATGTATAGATTTTTCCTTTTTTTCTCGGATTCATTAATCTCTTATGAATAAATAGTTTAGTGGCAAAATTCATTATTTAGGTAATATCAGACTGGTTTAAAGAATGTTTTAGGGAACTCATCAATCATTTCCTTTTTACTGGACAATAGGCAGGTAATCTAACAGTGGGTAATCTGCATAACGTGTTTCTTGAAAGTGTTTGTAATCTAGGATTATAATTTAATTTTTCCCGTTCCCGTGGGAATATCGGGAAATCCTTTCTTAGTGCTCCCCTACGCTCCCCAAGGAACCTGCATGCCAAACTTCAGCTCTCTACGGTGATCCCCGCGACCTAAACATTAAAATGTAAAAATCCCATTTTTTCTCGTTCCCGTGGGAATTTCGGGAAGTCCTTTCTTAGTGCTCCCCTACGCTCCCCAAGGAACCAGCATGCCAAATTTCAGATCCTTACTATGTTTCCCGCGACTTCGTACGCGCCTAAAAATTTAAATGTAAAATTCCCTTTTTTCCCCGTTCCTGTGAGAATTTCGCGAAATCCTTTCTTAGTGCTCCCATACGCTCCCCAAGGAACCTGTATGCCAAATTTCATCTCTCTACGACCAGTATTTTCGGCTCTGCGTTGATATGTCAGTCAGTCAGTCAGTCAGTTTCTTCTTTTATATATTTAGATAGATAGATAGCTGTTTCCCGCGACTTCGTACGCGCCTAAACATTAAAATGTAAAAATACCATTTTTTCCGTTCCCGTGGGAATATCGGGAAATCTTTTCATAGTGCTCCCCTACGCTCTCCAAGGAACCTGCATGCCAAATTTCATCTCTCTACGATGATCCCCGCGACTTCGTACGCACCTAAACATTAAAATGAAAAAATCCCTTTTTTTCCCTTTCCCGTGGGAATTTCGGGAAATCGTTTCTTAGTGCTCCCCTACGCTCCCCAAGGAACCTGCATGCCAAATTTTGGCTTTCTACGACCAGTAGTTTCGGCTCTGCATTGATGTGTCAGTCAGTCAGTCAGTCAGTCAGTTTCTTCTTTTATTTATATATTTAGATAGATAGCTGTGTTCCGCGACTTCGTACGCGCCTAAACATTAAAATGTAAAAATCCCATTTTTCCCGTTCCCGTGGGAATATCGGGAAATCCTTTCTTAGTGCTCCCCTACGCTCCCCAAGGAACCTGCATGCCAAATTTCATCTCTCTACGATGATCCCCGCGACTACGTACGCGCCTTAAAATGTAATAAACCCATTTTTTTCCCGGTCCCGTAGGAATTTCGGGAAGTCCTTTCTTAGTGCTCCCCTACGCTCCCCAAGGAACCTGCATGCCAAATTTCAGCTCTCTACGATGATCCCCGCGACTACGTACGCGCCTTAAAATGTAAAAAAAAAAAACATTTTTTCCCGTTCCCATGGGATTTTCGGGAAGTCCTTTCTTAGTGCTCCCCTTCGCTCCCCAAGGAACCTGCATGGCAAATTTCAGCTCTCTACGACCAGTAGTTTTGGCTCTGCGTTGATATGTCAGTCAGTCAGTCAGTCTGAAACGGAACGCAGCCGTCAAGTGTAGACGTCAAATCGATACGTCGTATTATTAAATTAAATTAAAATACACAAATTCAATTCTAATTGCTTAATTTATGCATTACTGTGTGAAGTGAACTCGGAATAACGTGGAATATTGTTTGTTACCCGAATTATCAAGAAACAAACAAGTTCTGAGCGTGGAAAGTGTAGCTGTCAAACGGTCAACGACTCAACGTTCAACATTTAAATTATTTCGGACGAGACAGTGATTTTCTGCCACTACTTAAAGCAGGGGAGTGATTTGTTTCATAATTTATCAATTTTTAAAGATCGTTAACATATTAAAGTCCAAAACAAATAGTCATATTGAACAAAAATCTAACATTAAATTTGCGTGATAACGTAAAATAAGTAACCTTGCTTGTAAATCTTTACATAGTTCTTTCTGGTAGTGTACTGTGTCAATATGTTTCCAGCAGTGCCAACTAAGGTCGTCACTCGCAGTGCCGTGTTGGACAGGCTTCGTAAAACTCAGCTGGAGTTAAAGACCGCCAACGAGCTCGTCGCCCGGCTCAACCAGGAGCGTGAGGAGGGGGAAGAGGAGGTCCTACGCGTCGTTGGGAAAAACAAAACCCTCAAGAACGACCTTGCGGAGTTGGACATCGAGCTCGAAGACATACGGGCGCAGCGCGACCGGCTTCTGGCTGCTGAGCAGCAGAGCCAGCAGTGCCGGGATACGCACGAGCAGGCGCTGCAGCGCATCCAGGACCTGGAGCAACTGGTGGAAGAACTGCAACTCAAGCAGGACAGCGCTTGCAAATATTGTTCCGAACGGGCAATCAATGACTTTAGTCTGTTCGATGAGTTCAACAGTATTGATTCTAACCAGGTTCCACCCACTATCACAATTGATTTAACTAACTCTATTAATGTATGTCAGGAAGTGGACCACAATAAGATTTTAGTGAGGGGGTCAAATAAGATAAAGAAGTATTTAAGTTTAAGTAGATTTATAAAAAAATCAAAATCAATGGTACAAAATTATAAAACCTCTTTAAAGTCATTCCATGACAGGTATACTATCACATCATTAGTAAATGATCTTTTAATCTGCCAGCACGACCTTGACTGTGCACTGGAGGATTTGAACTCCTCTTTTGATAAAATAAACAAACTAGAAGTAGCGCTGCAAGGGGTTTCACATAAATATGAAATTTCATGTAAGGAAATGCAGGAATACATATTGTTCGTGGATAATATAATCGAACTAGGCAACACTAACGTCAATAGGTTGGACTCATTGGTTAGATCGTCGGGTGATGGCAACAATGAGTGTGCTCCTCGACTGAGTCTGCCGGCCTCTGACGTCGCCCCC